>SOPF01025053.1:6891-39128 GCA_012979155.1 Hypericum perforatum | reverse complement strand
CTTAACGAGGAAGCTATGATTTTTAATGCTTTTATGCAGACAAAGCCTTCGTCAAATTCGGCATTGGTGTACCTACAACACAGATGACTCAGTATTAAGCACTCTTTTGTTCTCTGGTCCAGAAACCTGAACGAAAGAGTCTAAAATATCATTCTTAATGGAAAAGAGTTTAAAAATGAAAGTAATTAGCATACCACAGGTCTACATGATGCAGAGAAATCATGATAGCAGAGCTATTATCTCCATCATTTCCGAGGTCAACATGAATGCCGATTTCTTTTAAGTTTGCAGCAATTGAAAAACCAAACCCAGAGACTGAAGGTTGATTAGAGAAGGAATTAAGAGAATTGCATTTTCGTAATCTCGGATTTTCAAACTTTGAACGGAGAGAGTGGAGGTGTTGAATCAGTCTCATGGCAGCTTCACATATTGATGCGGAAAATTTTGAACTGATTGTGGGTAGCAGGATAAAAACCTGAAAGCAAAACATATGCAAATTTAAAACTACTGGTTCGTGGCAAACAAGTTGCCATTACTTTGTCCACTCTCTAGCAATTATGGCCAACTGTGTAAGGACTCTGAAGCATCCCTCGCCGGTGGACATGAAGACCAAGAAATCATATTTTTCCAGAGAATTTTCTCTGACAAACGCAGGCCAGCCTTCGTCGAAAAATGAAGTACCATCAGCTGTTGTAATTTGAACTTTCCATTCTCCGCCGCTTGGTCCTGTAAGTGTTACTACGTTGGGCAATTTCCTTTTCAAGTTGCCAGTATACTTCTCTGGGATAGCCTGCTGTTTGTTCCCGATCATGAGAATCCAAACAACAACATCAGTTACAATATTCCCGATCATGAGAATCCAAACACCAACATCAGTTACAATACTCAAGAAGCAATACAACGATCAAGCTTAAAATGTGCAGAAGATGAAATGCGTGTTAAACAAATAAGCACAAGTCAACAAGAACAAGTCAACAAAAATGACGATGAAGGTCAAATTGAAAACTAATGAAATTTACATGTTTATAATTAACATCTTAAACAAATAGCTATATACCAACAAAAACGGATAGATCAAACTGATGGACCGTAGTTCGAACTTAACAACACGTATCGACTATTGCCCTACTGAAACCAAGATTGTCCACTCCATACTAAATAGTTTAGACCAAAGAAAGAAGTGCAAACAGCTACAATCGCTAATCATCTGGCTTTATACCAACTATACAACAATTAATCTCTCAAACCAACTCATCACTTCAACCTTTTCAGCCAAAGCAACTGAAAACAATATTTGGCCATTCTAATTCTTCCCACCCATTAATCACTGCGCAAATTTTTGTCTACTTTTTTTCAGGAACCGAGGTAAAAATAAAAGCTTTCAAGGGGGAGCGTCATAATTTCTTACCAACTGTTGATCAAATCCGGCCTCGAGAACTTGGGAGAAATGGAAGCACTCGAAATGGGTCCAATACATTTCCTCTTCCCAGCTTCTACAATCTTTGCATGTAACTTCTGCCATCTCTACGAGGAGCTCTCCGAAGCTGGTAAAAAATTTACACTAATTGGAACATGCAAGAGACCAAAAGTGTTACTATACGAAACAGGGGAAAGATGTAAGAAAGTGGCCGAACAATATAAGAATAATTAGAGTAAATGGGAGTTGGTTTAGTGGGTAGGAATTGGTATTTATTGTTTTTCCAACAACAACAAGTCTCCATTCCCAACACGAATTTGTACAAAACCATAAATAAAAAAAACGAAGAAGACCTTCCTCGGAAATTAACGACGGGACTGAGCTAAACTGATGACCATTGGGAAAGCTTTGCATTTAATTAGAATACAGAGGGATCAGAGTCATCTCTTAATATGAAGGGTCATTGGAAAGGAAATAGTCTTTCTTCCCTGTCCTTATATCGAGGAACGGAAATGGAAGGCGTAGGATAATTTTCTTTTGTAGCTTTAAACATTTCAATCAAATTTGATTCACAATTTTGGTTATTTCATATTTGGATGTCTAGTTCGTGTTTGTGTATTTTTTTTTATATCTTGTTTGTGTTTGATTAAACAGCTCTTTTAAGTTTTAAGTGTATATTGAGTGTGTATTTTTTATTTATTATACTGTTGCAGGCAATGAATGGCTGGCTGGGATTCGGGATACCAATTCTTAGTAATTAATGAATTAAACAACCCCGATTTTCGGTAATTAATTAATTCTCTTCCAATTGTCGGTAATTAATAAATTAAATAACTCTCGATAATTAATGAATAAACCCTCTCCCGATACTGTCATTAATAAATTAAAACCCTCTGATTGTTCGGTAAGCAATGAATTAAACACCGTCCCCTCCCCCGGTAATTAATGAATTAAACAATTTCGTAATTAATAAATAATGGACCCATTGTTTTTGATTCGGTAGGTGGGAAAATTACCCGACAATAATTTTGCATGAACAGTAATACCAAATATAAAAAAAAACCATGTTCCAGCTGTTACCCTTGTTGGATATTTTTATATCAGTCATAATGATTGTGATTTTCTTGGATTTTTCTAGCATTAGAATATTCTCTTTTACTTTTATGAACCGATGTTTGACCGTGTAAAAAGAACGTCCCTGTCGTTTGCTGAATTAACTTGCCTATTGGTTCCTATTCCAACAACGTGCACCGATAGTACTTTTCCTGAATAATTTTTTGTGGAAACCATATTCATACAGTTACTAAACCGATTAATTTTATTTAAACTGTACTTGATCATTTGTTAATGTAAGCCTACGAAGACTAATGCATAATTAATTGGCTACCACGAGCAAGGTTCCATCTCCTAAATTAGTCAGTTGGATCGCACGAATGTAGAAATCCTTGCCGGTGAATATCGAGCTGTACACGTGCGAATGTATATGATATCTTGCGTTAGTGTTATTATAAGGAACGAGCTGGGAAGAATAACGATAAGGAAATGGAGAGAGAATATGAATATATCTTGAATAGTTAAGACTTTTACATCTCAGTTACACCTATTAGATATTATTTTTTGCGTTATTCAGACTATCCTTTAGCATTTATTTCGAGTAAAATAAGGGGAAGAGATGTGTTAGATGATTGGCCGGGGCTGTCCGCCGACATCTGACCCACACGCAAACACTCTCTCTCTCTCTCTCTCGTTCGGCATGTTCTACCTTATGAAAATGTGACAGAGTTTTGTAGCGTACGATGATTTTTAAAAAAATGATGTGATTGGATTTGTCAGAGTTTTATCTGCATCCAACTTGAATCAACACTCTTATATCATACCTTCAGATGTGGTCTTTTTGCTTGATGTTAATTATGACTTTTTTGGTTGGGAGGATTTTAATGATAATTAAACTAACTCTATCTATGAAATCACGGTCGTAATATTTTCCATTCAATATTATAAATATTCTAACATTTTAATATGATAAGATGCAAGCAGCTGTAACATGCTCTCATTTAATTTTTTTTAAAGTATAGCAACGAATTTGCTAGTCTAACAACCCCTTCAATCCCTGTCTTTTGTTAATTTCAATTGAGTTTTTAAGATAATGCAATATTCAAATACTCAATAAATTTATTAATTTAGATTCGATAAATGTTCATCGATTTGAAACTAATATAGCTCCAGTCAAGACTCTCCAAAATAATTTAGCTCCAGTCAATTATATATAACGGCCATGAAAAGTGCAGCAAAAGTGGTAGGAATTCACATTGCAATCAATAAAAAAAAAGATATTGGAGGAGACTAAATTCCGACCTCGACGCTTGCTAAGCAAAGCATTTGTCTTAGCTTTGTTTGGGTACTCCATTATTCCCTATCTGTGTCCAAATATTCCTTTCGGTCCAAATCGCTTCATTCCCAATCCCATGAAATAAAATATACATACCCATTATACCTTACTCCTCCTTTCCCAAAAAAAAAAAGAAAAAAGGAAATTATACCTTCTCCTCGGCGTCAACCTTACTCCGCCTCACGTGACTTGTGGGCGTGACTTTGTCTAGGTCGTACCTTATACATTAATTACACAGATTAATAATCAGTCTCTTCCTTTGTGGTTGTCTCTTTTTTTAAATCTGATTTAATATTCTTTGTTTGAGTTTTCACATTAAATATAAAATTTTCAGATAATAAATTACGGAATGTTTAAACATTTATAAATTAACCATTCTCACATTTTTTAACCAAAAAAAAAATATTAATTATAATTCAATTCATCCCACTTCAATATACCAATTATGTAAAATGGTAATATAGTACCATCAAAATACTCTCGATAAATTGAAAACCAAAGTTTGTTTTACTACTCATTCAATAATATTCACTTTACCACTAAAAACATGTAAGATATTAGGGTTAAAATTCATCAAGATTTTGAATTTTTTAAATGTAAATTAGTCGTAGAAAATATAAGATAACGTTGGAGAGTCATCTTTACAATAAGACCCAACATTGCTCTCAAATCTTTTTGAATATGGAGCAATTAATTTTCTTCCTTCGTTCTTCTACCACTGAAAACGAGTTTTCGTTGTTGAGGACGAAACTACAGACACATTTCGTATATCTTTACGTCATTAAACTAGTCTATATTATATCCTCACCGGGTCGAGTGAACTGAAGTTGATGGATGTCTTATTCTACATCCATTAATGGCCTTTCTCTGACATTTGGATATGGTAAAAGTATAAAACAAAATTGATGGCTCTTCTCTTCCCCTGGCAATTAAAATCAATTCCAATGGAATTTCGATCGGATGGACAATCATGGACATTTCTATCGAGAAGCTAGGTGAAAGGCAGGCAAACCCATAAAATATAATTAGCATTTATTATTACTATTGTAAGATTATCAGTTGCAATAAAAGTGATCTTTATTTATCAGTTTTAAAGATTATCGAATTTATTGTTTTAATATTTTGAATTAAATATAAAAATTATAATTTGATACTTGAACATTTTAGACTCATATTATATTCATATTATCAGAATCAAACCTACAACATCTTTTAACACAAAACCATTCCAGATATTATAAACTTATAACAAGCACCACTCAAGATAAAAAAAAAATACACACTCAGAATTAAAATGTAGTCACTGCTTTAACCTTCAATCCCCTCCATAGCTTCTTTGCTCTTCCTTATAAGTTCATATGCAGCACAAATTACACATCATGCGCACCCTCTCTCTTAAGAGCACTCATGCAAAAGGTCTTGATCCCACGAGCTTCCAGATTTTCCTAGAATGATGGCCACTTTTCATAAGCATCTGGGAGGTCCATCTTGTTAAAGGCAACTAACTACGTAAGGCTTCTCTTCAACTTCAGGACTAAACAACTCAATCTCCAGACGGACAGCATCAAACTCAAGTTCTGGCTGCTCTGAAGAACCATCAACCACATGCACCTAGAAGTTCCATCAAATAATATTGCATTGAGAATAGAGAAGAGGTAAAAAGAAATAAGGAGCCAATATTCAAAAGCCAAGAAGTTGTCACCATTCTTTGTATAACTTCTGGTGCCAATGCAAATGAGTATATGTTTAATCAATTTAATTAGGAGTTGATTTTTAAGAAGGCCATGCGTGCCTTGTTTGGTGGTAAGTACTATGTCAGGCATACGATACAAGCTTCATTACCCAGGTAGAACTTGCGAGTCCCACAATCACACCTCAATCAATATCAAAGAAAAGAAAATCGACTGAACGCTGCAGCAACTCTCTGCATTTGGCAGGCAACCACGACAAGGGCGAAGAACACTTCAAAAAGTTAAATAATTGGAGTAGATTAGGTCCAGTAGAAGCAATGCAAGACGGAGATACTGTACCAAGGCAGAACATCTTTCTGAATGCCTCAGAAATTCATGGCCTAGGCCGAAGCCTCGATGTGCACCTTCAAGTAATCCAGGCAGGTCAGCCACGACCATGGTAGAATCATAATCAAATGAAACTACTCCCAGGTTAGGAAGCAAAGTTGTAAAAGGTTAATTAGCAATAGTTGGCTGTGCGGCACATATCACAGTCAAAAGCGTGCTTTTTCCTGCATTAGGGGCACCTACTATCCCAACATCAGCAACCAACTTCATTCAGCTCCAGGTCCAGTCACCTAAGAACAAATCAGCAACACATTCAGCCAAAAACTAACTTCCCAAACAGAGTGCATAGCTCTCCTATAGACTGCCCACCTATAATATCGCCATACAAATCGCAATTGACAAACTGCAACTAACTTTCAATCCAGATGCAACACATCAGTCTAAAAAGAAACCGAAGTACAAAATTCACCGAGTTATAAGCATAGGCCAACAGAAACAGAGATTGAGAATCAGCTATAGTATAGGACTCACAATTCAGGACCCTCTTCTCCATTCTCGGCAATCCTGGGTGCCTTATTACCGCTGGACTTGAAAGAAGCATTCCCTCTACCACCGCGCCATCCATTCAACAAAATCGCCCTCTGGCCAGGCCTTACTAACTCTAACAGAACGTCCTCCTTGCCAGCCTCCCTAACCACCGTTCCAGGAGCCACCTTAACATCACATCCTCCCCTTTTGCCCCACCCATCAAAGATCCCTGCCCATGGGACCCTCTCTCTCCCAGCCCTGAAATGCACCTGGCTTCTGAACGGCAACAACGAACTCATCGCCGTGTCCACCTCCATATACACATTCCCACCCCTCCCGCCGTCCCCGCCCCCTAAAGGCACGAACTTCTCCCTGCGGAACGCCACAACACCGTTCCCGCCCTTGACAAATATCTTGGGTCGGTCAAAGCACCTCATCACCGGTGGCAACCCCTTGTCCTTATCCTCCCCGTTCGCCTCCTCCTCTTCTTCCCAATTCCTTCTCTCTCCAATTATATCTCCCATAATTACACCATTACCACCCTCAATCTCCTCCTCCTCCTCCTCACTTCCACCCTCAATCTCCTCTACACCTCCCCCCCCCTACTCTATACCCGCAACCACTTCCCCCTCCCCCCAGTTGTCGTCTTCCTCACTGTCAACATCAAAATCCTCTAAACCCATACCCTAAATTATTGGTACCAAAATTATAATTTTCGGTGGAACAGAAAAAAAAAAATTAAAAAAATCCACCCTATAAAGAAACCCACCCATATAATCCGGAGGGTCGCCCAACCGTCAACAGCTTATTTATGTGGAAGGATATTATGAGGGAGTCAAAGAAGAAGACATGCCCAGTTTAATTTATCACGTGACAGAAACTTTCCAAAATACAAACGACACCTTTAACTGGAATAAAAACTCAAACCACCTTTAACTAGAACGAAATTCAAACTAATATTTAATAACTCTTAAAAGAACAACGTCCTCCCTAACCACCGATTCATGAGCCACCTTAAGAGGGAGTCAATGAAGAAGACATGCACAGTTGAATCTTTTCCCATGACAAAAAATTTCCAAATACAAACGACAAAAACTTTCCAAATACAGATGGCACTTTTAACTAGAATGAAGCTCAAACCACCTTTAACTAGAAACAAATTCAAACTAATATTTAATAAACTTTAACTAGTTATACCAACCAAACCTTATTCCTCCTTTTTCCCGCCTGGCCAACTGATTTATCTTTCTCCTTACTCGACAGACACCCAACCTCAAAGCATTCTTCAAGCATTCTTCCTTCTCTTTTGCCTTAGTCCCCTTCCCTGCCTTTAGTCGTCTTCCCTTTGACTCGTACTAAAAATGAGCGAAATTGAAATCCAGCCCATCCACTCGACCAACTCCTCCCCTCACCATGAAATCCAGCCCATGCACTCGACCAACTCCTCCCCTCACCATGAAATCCAGCCCATGCACTCGACCAACTCCTCCCCTCACAATGAAACCCAGCCCATGCACTCGACCAACTCCTCCACTCACAACAGGTGGCTTCTCCGAGTCAACTGTATCTCTGTCGTTGTTGGCTCGGTGGCTTCCACTCTCCTCTCGAAGTTCTACCTCAACAATGAGGGCTCTTCCATCTGGGTGTCGACCTTGGTCCAGAGCGGCGGCTTCCCCTTACTCCTCCCCTTCATCTTTTTCTCACCTTTCATCACCCATCGGAGACCCTTCTCCGGCATCACCCCAGCAATGTTCGGCATTTCCGTCGGAGTGGGGCTCGCGCTGGGCGTCGACACCTTCCTCAGGTCGTGGGGGATCGATAATCTCCCCATCTCCACGACGTACCTCCTACTCTCCCCGCAGGTCATCTTCAAACTGATCGCCAAATTCCTCCTTTGTCGTCAAGGCCTTACGTTCCAAAGAATCAACACGATTCTACTCCTCACAGTCAGTTACGCTCTCCTCGCGCTCGCTGAGAGCAACGATCGTGAACATGGCGTCTCCAGGGCCATGTATTTGAGCGGCTTCTTCTTCGCCATGGCTGCCAGCTTCCTCCCTGTACTCTACCTCCCTTTTGTGGAGCGCGTGTGCCGGAATGTCACGAGCTACGTCATGCTCGTGGAGATACAATTTATCATGGAGATGCCTGCCACCGCATTCGCACTCGTCGGGATGGCTGCCGGCAATTTTGGCACTATCCGAAGGGAGAGCAAGCATGTTTTCGACGTAGGGGAGGGGACTTACTGGGCTACGGCGGTGGCCAACATCTTCGCCAGCCAAATGTACCTGATGGGGACAGCCGGCACGTTGTTCTTAAACACGGAGTTCACTCGTAGAATTTTGACAGTTATCCTCACCGTGTTCAACGTCGGGGCAGGAGTATTGGTGTATGGAGACTATTTCCATGGCTTGAAGTTGATCGCCACCGTTCTTTGTGCGTGGGGTCTCTCTTCCGACGCCTACGACATATATCCCGGTGAAGGGCTAGATGGCGGTGCTGGTGGAGGAGGAGGAGCAAGCGGCAGGGGCGGGTTAGGTGGTGGAGTTGGACGCGGTATGGAGGTGGTGGAGGAGCCTGAGGTTGTGGCAGATTTGATGGTGGAGGATACCGGGGCGGTGGTGGTTCCCGTAGAGAGTATGGCACCGGTAGTGGAGGTGCCAGAGTTTGTGGTGGATTTGGTGGAGCAGGTGGCCGAGGATACGGGGGCAGCGGTGATTCCCATGGAGGGTACGACACTGGTAGTGGAGGAGCCGGAGGTTGCGGTGGAGGTGGCCGACGATACGGGGACAGCAGTGGTTCCCTTGGAGGGTATGGCACCGATAGTGGAGGAGCCGGAGGTTGTAGTAGAGGAACCGGAGGCTGTGGTGGATTTGGTAGTGGAGATGGCCGAGGATACAGGGTCAGCGGTGGTTCCCGTAGAAGTTACGGCACCGGTAGTGGAGGAACCGGAGGTTGTGGATTTGATAGAGGAGGTGGCCGAGGATATAGGGGCAGCGGTGGTTGCCGTTGAGGGTACGACATTGGTTGTGGAGGAGCCGGAGGTTGTGGAGGTGGCCGAGGATATGGAGGCAGCGGTGGTTCCCGTGGAGGGTACGACACTGGTGGTGGAGGAGCCGGAGGTTGTGGTGGAGGTGGCCGACGATACGGGGACAGCATTGGTTCCCTTGGAGGGTATGGCACCGATAGTGGAGGAGGCGGAGGTTGTAGTAGAGGAACCGGAGGCTGTGGTGGATTTGGTAGTGGAGATGGCCGAGGATACGGGGGCAGTGGTGGTTCCCGTAGAAGTTACGGCACCGGTAGTGGAGGAACCGGAGGTTGTGGATTTGATAGAGGAGGTGGCCGAGGATATAGGGGCAGCGGTGGTTCCCGTTGAGGGTACGACATTGGTTGTGGAGGAGCCGGAGGTTGTGGAGGTGGCCGAGGATATGGAGGCAGCGGTGGTTCCCGTGGAGGGTATGACACTGGTAGGGGAGGAACCAGAGGTTGTGGAGGATTTGATGGTGGAGGTGGCCGAGGATATGGGGGCAGCGGTGTTTTCCGTGGAGGGTACGGCATCGGTAATGGAGAAACCACAGATTGTGGTGGATTCCGTGGTGGAGGTGGCCGAAGACACGGGGGCAGCTGTAGTTCCCGTGGAGGTACATTTTTGTTATCGAAATTCGGTTTTTTTTTTCATTTGAGAATTTTGTTGTTGGGTTGTTCTTTTTGGAGCTTAGTTGTTGCTTTGATGTCATTGATCAATGACAGTCTTGTGGGGGTCAGCCCCGAGCTTGATCTTGTTGGTGTGGTGAAATAATCGAGTTGGTCATTTATGGGATGCAATTGTTATAAGATTGGTTAATTTTGGAAATGTTGTAACGTAGGTGCTGGGAGTTGGTCGAACGGGTGGAGGGGGAGGAGGAGGAGATTCTAGCTCGTCTATGCAGCTAAATTATTATGGATACCCTCTTCGTCCGGTATGTATACTTATGCACTTGATACTTAGTTTCCTTTTCTGAATGTTGAACCTTGCCACTGTGCTTCGACGACCAAAGTTCCGCTCTCTTATACGTGAAGTGTCTGGCTTGGCAACAAGGAGAGAAAGAGTGTACGTACTAATAAAAATCTGTAGGGGTTTGGCTGTATGAGATTATAGTTTCTTCATGGTTTGGCTTGACCGTAATGATGGTTCTTGTTATTTATTGCATTGAAAATGCTGGCCATTTTTGCGAGTCCAAGCATGCTTTTCGTGGAAACCAAAGAAGCATCATAGGACGTCTTCATTAATTCTCCACTATTTATCATCTTGTCTTAATAGATATCACAGAAGTTTATTCGCTTATACTTTTCTGCTTTTACTGCTTCAGAGTTATGTAGCACTCTGCTTGTCAACTGTTCTGTTACTTTGTTCCCTTTGAGTGACTTTTTGAGTCCTATTACAACCTTCAAATATCTGCTTAGACATTCTTTGACTCTGTATCCTTCTCCTACTTAATGGTGTGTATATCTCAACGCATAAAACAGGGTGCACCTCCATGCATGCACTACGCACAATGGGGACAATGCAAGTTTGG
The DNA here is from genome assembly GCA_012979155.1 of Hypericum perforatum. Taxonomy (NCBI): domain Eukaryota; kingdom Viridiplantae; phylum Streptophyta; class Magnoliopsida; order Malpighiales; family Hypericaceae; genus Hypericum; species Hypericum perforatum. The sequence goes on along the minus strand of SOPF01025053.1, from coordinate 28,223 downwards.
AGCTGCGTGTTTGTTTGATCATCCCATGGGAATATTGAGTTACGGTCCATCGGCTTCGTTTTTGGCCGATATGCCAGTTGCATCTTTCCCGGTGGCCTCTTCAATGGGTACCCTAGCTCCATCATCTTCCTCTTCGGACCTACAGCCAGAGCTGACTTCAGGATCCATCATGGGGTCCGGTCTAACAAGGATGTCTTCATCCACGAGAATATCTACCAGCTCGGAAGCTTCACCCCCGACAAGTTGCGAAAATGTCACTCAATCCAGTGTGCACCAGCCAAATCAGGTTGCAGCCCCCTCCAATGATGCCACCAGCAATCCCGAGTCTCCCTCCGATAACTGAGCAGGAGCACGGAACGTCTCCCTCTGCTAGAGGACACCTATTTATTTATCTTCTAAGCCTGCAGAAAGGAGGTTTCATTCTGCAGATTTGATCGTTCCACGATGTAGGTTATCAGTTTGTGATCCTATCCAGCTCTAATAGAGAGTTGTTTGGCCAAACATTTAGAAATAGGTTGAGCTCTGGAAAATTTAATCAAGTTTATGTATGACAATGCTACTTAATTAGTCATCTAGCTACATGTCGGCCTTTCTATTCGATCGGTCCACCAGAATGAATGTTGATGGTTATTTCAGGCTTATTTTAGCCATCAAACTATCTGAAGCACCTAAATTTGATTCTATTAACATCAACATAGTATTGGTTAATTGTTAATTTGAAAGCACTTGACATAACTATTTGGTTATGCAACACCAAATGGAACCAATCGTTATCAACTCGAACTTGGATTTGGATTACGCACCAGCCAGCTTACTTGTGATTAACAATCTCCGATAATATCCTTCTCCGAGCTTACCTATGATTAACAATATCTGACAGTATCTTTCTCGTTGTCCCGTTTTGGTATTTAGCTAGTCCAAGTTGACGTTTCCGTACGAGTGAAATGGTTCGTTTTTTAAGCAACTTTTACAGTAGAACAATTATATGTCAAAATTCATAAATTCAAATTACCACGTTGTTTAGGTCACTGAACAATCAACCTAATTACACAATTCAATCCTTTGGATCATAACAGCCTTCTCCCTTGAGCAACCTTGTCCTGAAGGTTGGAACTGAGGTTCAACAAAACAACTCAAATAATCTACTCTTCAAATCTGAATTTTCTTTCAATGTTACAGCGTGTTCACTTAAGTTGGACGAAGTCACCAACACGTATCTTCCACTTGCTGCTGCCAATCAGAAATAGGAAATGAACTTGCAAAAGTTGCATCTGCTGCACCCACAACAACTAAGGTAGATGCACATATTCTTGAAGTGTACTACTCAAATCTGTAAGCTTGAATGTAGAAAGAGCCAATGAACAACCAAATCTGTTCTCCGTCCGCCAACGGGGCTGAAAGTCCCAAAACTGCTGCTCAAATGTATTGGAAGTATTCATCTTCGATACTCTGCTTTGTTGGTCATCTAACACATTATCAAGCCATGTCAAAAGCACCATCTCAATCACCCTGTTCCTGTGCCGATCACTCTGTTTTTTTTACCAAACTTTGAATTGAATCTCTAACTTCACAACCTTTCTACTGCCACAAGAAACTTGATCCATCTCATGGACAACCCGATCTGAATCAACACTAGATCCAAGTCATTCTTCTTTTGCCTTTTTTTTTAATCTTAACTCCTTTGTTGGCTAAATGATTATGACGCAGATTCTGATCCTTCTGCAGAATCTGAATGTAAAATCTGCAGCAGATAACTAGCAACCAAGAACCATTAGAGATACTCATGAAGGACCTTCTTATTATCTGCATTAGCACTTCCAGATTACAGAGCAGCTCACCATTAAACTGTGCTTGCACAACGTCTATTGGCACGTTTTCATTCTTTATGAACTAATAAAGTTTCAGATCACGAGGTTTCTTCCATCACAGATTCCCGGAACTGGTGTAGCATGAAGTAATCAAGATTTAACCTATTGGTGCAGCCAACCAAACATAGAGAATCTTGTCCTTAAGATTCTCAAACTTCCTCACATATTTCTTAACTACATCCATAAGCTTCAACTGGTTAAACTCAATGCTTCCCTCAACCATCAAATCATACCGTCTGTTCTTAAACCGCAAATTCAATCCGCCCAAGAATTCATACCACCCTCTGTTAATTCATATCCGAAGATGCGAATACAGAGTCGACATTTCCTTCAAGAATAACTACAGCTAGACCCAGTTTTTCCATCTTGTGAACACAATTATTCAAGAACTGATTCCCACCTTGCACGTCACAATTATCTAACCTTTGGGGTGATTGTCCCACCGGAGCCATATCTTGTAGGTGCTCAAGATGGTTCTAATTCACGTGCTCCATTGGCAGTCCCTTGACTCGATGTCCCTCGCCACAGTCAAATGGGTTTCCCAATTCGCGTTTGTTCTTGAAACCCTGATGATTCTCGTGGTCGCATTCCACCTGACCCCGCTGGAGCCGTTGCCCTGCGCCGGGGTTGAACGGGTCTTCCCGATTCGCATTCGTTCTTGGAGCACTACCAATCGCTGGTGAGTAATGGTGGTTCCCCAGTCGCGAAGAATTAACCGCTCTCCTCCTCCCAGAGGAACCCTGGAGGTGTCGGAAGCAGAGGTGTCCGGCGGTCCTCCTCGACACTCTTCTCCTTCGCTTCAGGTTTCTTGAGCTTCTCCGCGATTCCTTGACCGCAGAGGAGCTCAAGACTCGAACACTCTCCAAGATTCCATGCCAGCTTCATTTCGAGCTTTGAACCTATTTAGGGTTCAAGAAAGAGTAATTGGGGAAAATGGGGAAGAAAAATAGAGAAAGGACAAGGAAGATACAGAGAGAAACGACGTCTTTATTGTCAAAATATCAAGATAGTTCCAACTCTCCTCAGTCTTCTTACTTAATAACCAACCAAAGCTAAGGCGGTCTAAGGCCTTATTACAATTTAGTCACTGAACAGTTAGTTGGTCTCATTACAATTGAATCATTCGGATCATAACAACAATGTCTATTTTTCACAGAGCCTACTTGTGAGTCATGATGGACAGCATCTGACAGCTTCCTTGTCGTTGTCCCATTTTAGTTTTTAACTGGTCCTAGTTGACGACGTTTCCGTACGAGTGAAATGGATCATTTTTAAGTACGATTACAGTGGAACAATTATATGTCTAAATTAAGAAATTCAAATTCTCACGTTGTTTATGTAACAACTACACATTAATTTAATCGGATTGTATCTGGACATGATTTGGTAGATTAATATGTTTTACAGTTGGTAAAATACTATTTAACAAAATTTAACGTAACTGAATTATAATAATTAATGATTTAGACTAAATCGTTATTTTATTTAAAACAAGCATCATTTGTTATTTTAGTCTTGACTTGACTTGTATAAACAACCGTGGGAACAATCATGTATAGCTATGGGTATTCAAAGATCAACATATCAAACCAACAACAAGAACACCAAAAAAATTGATTCAAAAGCTCTTATCAAACATCATTATGATAATCAATCTCTAAATAGGACTTGACGAATGTGAATATCACACAAATTAATAGTACATACGTAGTTATAGTTTATAAATAATAAACAAACTCAACGACCAGGCTTCGGACATTGTGACAATGAATGCAACATTCATCCAAACATTGAGTAACCAAAGTCAACCTCTTCGCTGTGATAATTAAAAGGCGATGAAGTAGTAGTGCAAGCCATTGATGAGCTGGAGGGACTAGCAGGAGCTAAACCATGATTATTACTACCATAATAATAATTAGACGTTCCAAGAGGAGGAGAGCCCCCATTAACAATGGAAGAGAGCTCCTGGTGATCTGTAAGCCCCACCATTGTTACTTGGTTCCTCGAAGCTGGGGAAGCTCCCAAGTTGGTAATTGTTCCTGGGCGCCGAGCTATTACCACAGGAAGGAGAACTAGGAAGTCTCAAGCAGCTATCCGGAACAATGCAGGCCAAGTACCCGGAGTTGGCGTTGTCTTCATTGGGGAACGAGAAGAAGCTGCTTATTGAAGACGACGACCCGTCATCCGAAGATTCGGGGCACGTGTTGTTGCTGGATTGGTTATTGTTATTGGTCTTGGAGGAACTATAGATCATCTGGACGGGGCCATTTGGTGGTGGAGGGAGTAGAAAAGCTTGGACTTCAAATGGAGTGAGGAGAGGGTGGAAAGAGCCAGAGTCAGTGTAGATAAAGTTGGTCCTGGCTTGGATGCCCTTCATCGAAAGGGCAGCCCTATCATAAGCCAGGGCGGCTTCCTGGGCCGTGTCGAAGGTCCCGAGCCAGTGCCTCTCCTCGGTGGTTGGGTCCCTTATCTCGGCCGCATACCTGCCCCACGGCCTCCTCCTCACGCCGAGGTACCGCCCCGGCTCGGCTTGCTTCCTCCTGTCTCTCCTCTCGGTTGGGGAGATGTTGGTGTTCCGTTGGATGAGACCAATGTTATCCAGAGGCTCGTAGTGCAATTTGTGATCTGATGATGGTCTAGAAGTAGACATAGTAGTGTTTGTTTGTGTCTGTTGAAGACAATTTGCAGATTCTTTTCAGAAAACATGCTACACTTATTTACCTACTTTTTGTTTCATGCAATATTTCATGTGCAACTACTAATTTATTCAGAAGTGAAATATTATCGAGCTTTTAAAATGGATAACTTTTTTAGAAGAACATGCTCCATTTTCAAATTCGAATTCAAGATAACTAATTTATTAATGTTCGAACAAATTTGTATTTGAAAAATGATGTAATCATGAGATTGGCCAAATGAAAGCATCAACCACAATTAAGCTAATTTGAACAGTAAACAGTTCACGTGCAACGAGTTGCTGCTACTTGCTAGGCCTACATGTATGCAACTTCAAATTCACCATCAATGGATCCTAAGTGAGGCAAAAATATCATTAATTGGAAGGTCAACGTAGCTAAAGTGAGGTCCGACCTAAACGGGTTTGTATTAATTTTGTTATATTAATTTGTAGTTTTTCTACCCAAAGACAGCAAATTTTGTTGATTTCTGAATTATCTCTGTAATGACTAATGAATGATAATGTCTGAACACAAACATTACGTATATGTTTATAGGCCAAAATTTTCATATCTCAAAATAATAATTCAGGATAATATAAAGAGGGATTGATGTGAGATTTATATTTTTTTTACACACATTCTGAGAGAAATATATTTGAATTATTGGATTAAAATGTTTAATATACATGTTCCTAACAAACTGAAACACATGGTCTCATATTAAAAATTTTATATGCAACAAAATGTTAAAATAATAAGTGAATAGAATCAAATTCAATGAAAAAAAATGTGTTCTTCCATTAGCAGTATGAAATTTATATAATAACAACATAAACAATGGATAATAACGCACGTACGTAAAGCGAAAAAGAGCCATCGATCTCGTTATTCATGTTTACTTAGCTTCCATTGCATGCACATGTGAATCCGCATTTTATTCAAGATCAATCAAATAGGAAGTTCTTGTCTGATTCAAGGTTTTTTTCAAAGGGAGCAGTTAGATCGCCTCTAACCAAACAACAAATGGTCTTGAACAATTTTGGACGAACATATCTAAGTGAGCCTCCACGTATGTCCTATGTCATGAACTAAATTAACAACCTAAGATCCACCATATCCAAAAAGAAAAAAAGTTAACAACCTAAGATGAATATCAACAAATTTGAGCCAAAGTTATATTATACAATAATGTTAAATATTTGTTAAAATAAAATTTTATCATTTTTCTAAAAACTTACGTAACTCGGACATATTTTGTTAAGTTTCGTGAGTGTTCTAACATGTATTGTAACAAAGCTAAGATGAATTGCAAAACAGAGGTTGGATTTCCCGAAAGAGCCCATAAGTCAAAATTTTGTTTTAGCCTAATCTATTGGTCTCTTTTTGGATTTCAAATATCCAAATAATTTCTTGTGAGATATTAGACCAAGTAACGATATGTTATTAATTGTAACTTTTAGCAACTTTATACGGTATCTTATAGTTTCTCTGTCTTCGTCTTATATATAGGTGCGTATTAAATATATACACACATATACGCGCACACAGATCAATTCCGCATTCCAAATTAAAGGTCCAGTGAATCTGGATCAAATTATAAATCTGATACCTAATATGGATCTAGTTCAAACAATCTTATAAATTTGGTCTATTATTATCCCTAGAGTTATGTCCTGTAAATGATACTCGATAATAATTAACTTAGAAGTTCGAAGTATGTATAGATGATGAGTCAAAAGCATGAACAATTTAAATTAACTTGGGTGCTAATCAACAAGTTGGTGAAGTGAATGAGTTTGGTGTAAAGATATGATTTCCAGGAAGACTAAACTTTTTGAAAACTGTGTGTAGGGAATCCAGCAAAAATGTTTTTGGACATGTGGGTTATGTGTCTGCAATATACCTCCCACAGTTTGTGAAAAAGGTTACAGTCAAAATGTTCAACAAAAAGCTTATACAAAGTTTAGACTTAAAAGATTATACAAGCATAAAAGTTCAAAGTGGGACACCCATTAAGCACTTCTAACATTTCTATTGCATCCTTCAAAAAGTTATATTGCAATATTTTTTGTGAAACTATGTAGTACCGAATATTTCCTAGATTGATTAATATAAGTTTAGACTGAGTTAGAGATTTGAATAGTAATAATAAATGTCTAACAAATATTTAATAATATTACATTTTTAATAGTTCAAACAATAATTTTAAGTTAATTTATAACAACTTTTTACCAGTCAACTTAAATACTTTATCTCTGCCAACAAATTTAAAATTATAGATGATTAGAGCTCTAAGTGGGTTTTGTCTGGAGATTGCTTGCATGTGCAAATCGCATTGGGAATACAATAACTAATGATTTTTTGCAGAAATAAAGAAACGCATCAACGAAATTGGTCAGCACTTTTTTCCTCTTTTAGGCGTTTCTTAATTTTCTCAAAATCGTGCTTTGTCACTAGTCCCTAATAAGTTTAAGGCATTTCTTAATTATGGGATGATGCCTAAGTATAGACTAACTAATTTCAACAAGAACCAATGAGAATGATAATAAGTTTGATAAGAAAATTATTATAACATAAGAGATTTGAAGTTTGAGCCCCTAAAAATACAAGGGTAAATTACATCTGGCCCCCTCGGGTTTGGAGTATTTAACGCTCGACCCCCTGCTTTTCTAAAATCGATTAAAAAACCCCTCCTGTATGGAGAAATTGTACGAATCAGCCCCTCATGCCGGAATCAGAGATTTTCTCCGGCGAGGAGGCACGGGAAATGACAAAAATGCCCTTAGACTAAAAAACAAAAAAAAATACATTTTCTCCCTTCTTACTCCTCCCCCTCCTCCCTACACATCCGATCACCTTTCCGCCGGTGGCCGCCGCGTGCGGCGCGCCCGGCTGATCTGACACCACCAAAAGATCCGCCTCGCCAAGATGGTTCTTTTGGTCGGTCACACGACCATCCTCCCCTCTCCGTTCAGAAAACCCGATGGCTTTCCCCCCCGCGGCACTTCCATTCCAATCTCCGATCTCTGCCGCGTCGGCCACCGCCGCCGGGATCGAGGCCCAGATCGGCCCTCCTCTTGGTCAGGTGCTACTCCCAGTAGCCACCTCGTCCCCTCCCGTGCCTCTGATCATCGTGTTTCTTCCTCCCTCCCGCCGCGACGATCTCGGCCTTGCCGGACCGGCGCTCTCAGCCCAGGAGCTTCTCCTCCTTCAGGCGCTCCGATAGGATCTAGAATGCATCGACGAGACGAAGCAACGCTGGTGGTGGGAAGTGGGTGGGTCGGGGAAGGGTCGGGGAGGAGAGAGATTGTTGTGGCTATGGAGAGGAGGAAGAGAGGAAGGGAGAGGGAAGGAGGAGGAGGAGGAGGGAGGAAGAGGAGGAGGAGGGAGGAGGAAGGTGGAGGAGGAGGGGATTTTTTTTGTTTTTTAGTCTAAGGGCATTTTTGTCATTTCCCGTGCCTCCTCGCCGGAGAAAATTTCCGATTCCGGCATGAGGGACTGATTCGTACAATTTCTCCATACAGGAGGGGTTTTTTAATCGATTTTAGAAAAGCAGGGGGGCGAGCGTTAAATACTCCAAACCCGAGGGGGCCAGATGTAATTTACCCAAAATACAATTATATAATTTTTGAGAAACTTTGATTGTTCATATAACAAGTGATAGTTGTGGTGCTTATAAAAACAGATAAGTATGTGTAATTTTATGTTACTTAAGATTTATGCTTTTAAGAACAGATTGGTCATATTGCATAATTTATGGTCTCGACTCTTCCACTACGGAGTATAGAGGAAGAAACAAAGACAGGTCAAGTCGCATTTAGTCAAAAATTGTAGAGCATCAGACATGTTTTTCCTGGAAGCCACTCAGCTAAAGTTTCCGACCCCTTGATAAAATAAACTCTGATAGTACTATCTTGACACATTAATTTTTTTGTATAAAAAAACTCCACCTCGATCCCCAGTAACAGAATTCCCACCTCATTACACATTAAAGATACATATTACATACATGTTATTTTTGGTCCGAATCCCTAATTAATTGTACATATGAACCCCTTATGGTTCCACTGCTATATATTGAAATAAAAACAATTCAAATGTTCATAATTATGGAGTTTTTTTAACTAATGATAAATTTATGGGATGAATCTCCTGATATAATAATTCATATCTATGACGTATGGACCTAATACCACCTCCTTAATCGATCATTACCACATGGAAGAAGTTCTTAACTAAAAAATGCAGAAAAGGTCAGTCAAGGTCCATCTGAAAAGGTGTCAGAGCTAGTTGAGGTGCAAGTGCATGTGCAAAAGTTACCAACGTTGGTTGGAAGTAAATGAGTCAAAGAAAACAGGTTTTTGTTTCAAGAGAAGTGGTGGGGGCTAGCTACTTCATCTTCCTCTTCGCCCCATTGAAGCTCTTCTAATAGTTGCGTTTTGGGTCAGTGAGAATTTCTGCACATTCTCCCAAACATTCAAAGTCTTTCTTCGGACTAAGACTTTGAATGCGGAAATTTGGACCCGAAAAAAATATTCTGTTTTAGCTATGATATCCATCCATGATCGAAGATTATTGGGTCTTAGGCATAATATCTTTATTTATCATTTAAATTAACTCAAGTTAATCAAAAAAGATAAAAGAGTTTGAAATATAGGGTGTATTGGATTAAATTAAATTTAACCCTTTTCTTTTCGTTTGATCTTTATTTAAACATTAAAACTCTTTTAAAATAGTGTAAAAAGTATCATTTTAAAGAAGTAATCACTTATCACATAAAAAAGTTTATATTTTCCTTTCCAAAAATGATATTTTTAAAAATTTGATTATAAATACATAAATTTTAAAATTACTTACTATATATTCAAATTACCTAAATCTTAATTAATTATGTCATTCAAAATTTCAATTTATTATAATAATTATTTGAAGATTATATAGAAAAGATAAAAACACTATGTAAAATTCTTCAAACAAATAAATCTAACACAAAATGTATTTTTAAATTATTTTAAATTGATAAAAATGTGTAAAAATATATGTATTTATTACAAAATATCAATTTATGCAAAAATTTGGATTGAGATTTTTCATTAATGTTTTTAAAAAAATTATCCATTATTATAATAAAAGATTATCACACTTTTATACTGATTATATTTCATGACTAATTTTTTTTATCAATTTAAAAATATTATTAATTTATAAAATATCATTTTACAGATATTTTAATGCAGCATTTTTTTTTCTTTTGGAGTAGTTATATAATATAAGTAGCCGGAGCTGGTTTCTTTCCAAGTCAAGTTATGGTCAAACACAGTCGTGGGTGGCGACTTTCTGGCTCCCAATGATAGATCTGAAGTACTACAGTATAAAGACATGGGATTTTGTCCTCTTTTTGTCTTTGGGAATGGTTTAAACTTGCCACTTCCTTAATATGCAAAGGTGGGAGTAAAAGTTTAGTGTTAATCAAATAAAACACCAATTACAAAGACTACGAAGTTACAATCGCATGCCTTGTTAAATAATTTTTTTTTAATGAGTATATTTTTTTACTTTTCCAATTGGACCACTTGGTTGACTCAGATCGTTTCTTCATTTTTGATGGAGGCCCTCGAAAATCATGTCATACCAATTCCATCTAGCAGAAAGATGAAGAAAACAACATTTAACTTTATATTCTATTAGCACAAGAGATGGCTTTAGAGGTCAAGTGTGTATGATAAGATTATGGTTCCATCACCAACATTCGACTAATTTCTTAGTGAAGGTAATTTGAAGGATCCAACCTAAGAAATTCACAAATTAAGAAGATTGCTTGTGATCTATTTGTCATATGCCCCATACTCGACTTTTCCTAGTCAATGCTTTCTTATTCCACGTCATCGGGATACTGAGTAATGCAATGAATGCAAATCACACCTACACACACATTTTCTTGAGAGATTTGGTCACACCACAAGCCTTCAAAATATTCTGGAATCTTTTATCGGAATCAACATATCTGAAAAAGAAAATTGAATCAGATGTCTGCTCCTAAATGTTGTATGCAACTTATTCGAAAGAAAAAAATAATGCATCTAACTCACAGATCACTTGGGAAGTGTCAACTAATGATCATCTTATGAAATAGGTATAACCCAGTTATCTAACTTCGTAACGTGAATCCAAATATATATAATATGATAACGGGTTATCAAGCCAAAAAAGCCGGCAATAGTGGAGTTCTATTCTTTTTTTTTAATGACAAGCATATATCATTAATGAACATAAATTCTTAACGTAACTGAAAGAGAAGAATAGTATCTAAATTTTTAATGACAAGCACTTGAGTTAAGCTGGCTTCAGCTACGTTAAGTTTTGTGAAAGAGAACTTTACCAACTCTAAAATATATTAATCTACCGAATCAATGTCTAGATACGATCCAATTAAACTAATGCGTCGTCACATAAACAACGTGATATCGATTGGCTCCATCTGATGTTGCTTAACCATATAGTTATGTCAAGTGCTTTTCAAATTAACAATTAAACAATAGTATCTTGATGTTAATAGAATCAAACTGAGGTGCTTCAGATAGTTGGATGGCTAACCAACTAGAAATACCTACACATAGCTAGATGACTAATTAAGAGGCATTTGTCATATATAAACTTGATTACTTTCTGATCGTTTCGGAACTCAGTCTATATGTAAATGTTTGGTCCAAGCTTTAGAGTCGGATAGGATCAGAAAACAAAAAATTTAATCTAACTGCATTCTCGAAACTTAAATGTGTTCGCCACATATGCGACGAGACGAAATGGTGAATACTTTAATACAATCAATAGTAAAATGTTATATACCACGTATCAGCATTTGGAGATAAATTTAATATATAGGGTTTAGGAGAGAACAAAATTCCAATATTGTATAGCGTTCGTTCTGGGTTTTACTCCAACCCGACAAAAAAGGTATTTGCATTATGTTCATTATCATTAAGTAACTATGTGTACCCAACAACATGTACTCGTCAAAAAGGCAGCAGCAACAACAGCAATTAAATGCCTCCTTGGAAAGCGTCTATGTACTTAACCTTCTCCTTTCCAAAACAACAAGTAGGCCCCAAGACAAAAAAGGGGAGGGAGAGAGGGGGAACAAGGAAACCTTCAAACATCCTTTTGGAAATGGAATTGTTGGAAGCTTGTCCCCCGTGTCTGGTGATGTGCTAGAACAACAAGACACGAAAACAGAGTACATGTTGAAAAACAACAAGCTGTAAAATGGGACTCGGATCCTGTGGCGGGTTCTCGGTTCGTGCTTACTATGAAGGAAACGGTTGGCTGTTCATGCTGGATCCTGAAGTGAGTTCTGGCGGTAGGGTCCGAAGAGAAGGAAGATGGGTACCCATTGAAGAGGCCACTGAGTAAGGTGCAACTGGCATCTCGGTAAAAGACGAGGCCGATGGACTATAACTTAATGTTTCCATGGAATGGTCAAACCGACAAGCAGCTCCAAACTTGCATTGTCCCTGTCGTGCGTAGTGCGTGCATGGAGGTGCACCCTGTTTTACACATTGGGATATACACCATTAAGTCGGAGAAGGATACAGAGTCATAAAGAATGCCTAAGCAGAAATACTTGGAAGGTTGTGTTAGGACTTAAAAGTTATTTAAATGTAACAGAAAGAAGCATTATAGGAAAAAGAATTGGTATCAGGAAGATATGGTACCCGATCAAACGGGTCCCTCCTTTTCTGTTCTCTCTTCAGGAGAGTGTATGTGTTTTGCTGAGGAGTTGGGAGTTTATATACGCGCCAAATAAGAGTCCTAAGTGAACCTAGTTGCAATGACTGTTTTGCCCTCACCCTGGATCTCTGGATCTTCCTTGGGCTTGGTGGTAATTCTGGGACGAGGTTGTTTCAGAGTTTTTTTTTTTGGGTAAACAAGTAGCTTAACTTCTTGGAATTGCTATTTTATATCAACTGATATTTGCATATTTTATAGGATTGACTATTGAATTTAATATATTTTAATTATGTTGGAATAATTCTTATTTTAATCGATATTTTAATTAGTTTTTGGTAATTGTGTATCTTTTACGGAAGCTAATAGCGGAAGTTTACCAGTACTTTTAAGTGTTAACCTGATTAAAATTATGTAATGTAATCGAATATGCGGACCTTGTCTGGCTCAATTGCTGTCAAATTTATTAGTAAAAATTGGTGTAGCTTTTTTCCGAACACAAGTTAAAAATCAATTAGTTAACTGAGTTGACTTAAAAAATAAGTGGAAAGTGGGTTCTGACTTATTCTTTCTTATTTATTATATTTTATTGGGTGGACGTACCTTGGAGAAAGAGACTGGGAGAGGATCTTCGTTTTTTATTTGGAAAGTAACAGAAAAAGACGGACCAGAAAGATATGGCCAAATTTCCATACGGCTATGAGATATACTGGGTAGTTGTATTTTTGTAGAGAAAGGTCCCCAAAATAAATCAAATGTTTCTATCTCAAAGCAATTATCAAATGGAGTTAGTGTAAATGGTGGAAAATTTGAGTTATTTAAGAAGGTATTAAGATAACCATTGCAAATATAAAGATGATAAAGAAAGTATTAAGATAACCATTACAAATATAAAGATGATAAAGAAAGTATTAAGATAACCATTACAAATATAAAGATGATAATTACACACGAGATATAAAAATATTAAGTTTTATGAATAAGGTTTGACATTTGGAATTGGATTAGGTGCACACTCTTTATGGACCAGTTCATGCTAGCAAGAACAAAAAATTGTTTTTAAGCAAATTAGAATGGAGATGGTTTTAATGATGTACGAGATCGGCTTTCCAATCTAAATATCACTATTCAAATAAGAACAATATTGTCACAACTAAATCATTACTATTATTACGAGTCAACTAAAATGTTTTAAGTTGTTCGCAAATATTTTCAATCACCCACCACATAAGATTAATTAGCAAATTTGTCTAGCTCAACTAAAATCAAGTTCATGACGAACAACATTGATATTTAGATTTTTAATTCTTATATTGATGTTGGTTGGTATAGTACATGATTACAATTTTACGAAAGTCGAACTACGAAGTGGAATTAGAACGTCAAGACAATTTCCCTCTTGTTTCTTAAGCCAAGCTGTTGAATAAGCTTGTCTAATGTAAAAAATCAAATTCATCCATATTATTTTAATGCATTAATATTCAAAATCGAACATTTATCATATATATTCTTATCATACTATATTTTAAGAATCACATTCTCAATTCTCAATATGTTTTTTCATTCGGCCGAGTGACTATTTGGTCCAGTGGCATTATTCCCACCCATGTGGGGTGAAGTCCAGGGTTCGACTCCTGGCATGAACATTTCTAATGTAATAGAATAGGATCTCAAAAAAAATATATGTTTTTTCATTCGTAATATCTTAACCTGAAATTTATGATTTTGTCGGGCTCCATAAAACTGGATATTTCTTTTGTACCACAAGTTGGGACCTCTTCCATATACGAAGTCGAATTACAACACCAAGACAATCTCCCTCTTGTTTCTGAAGCTGTTGAATTGGCTTGTCTAATGTAAAAAAAATAAAAAATCCACCTATATTAAAATTGGTTTTAAGTCATAAATGACCAGCAAGTAGCCACTCTAGAGCATTCTGCTAATGGTATCTGGCTGTAGAACAAGTGAAGCAAAAAACCTACTCTGAACCATGGTTTATGAAAGACAGAAACCAACAGAAAAACTCAGTTGCAAATCTATCAACTCATTATTGTGCTACTGTTGGTTGCCCTATAGAATCTGTATACACCTTCAGTAGATCAGGAACTTGTTTCTCATAAGCATGTACATACTTCTGGAGAAACGACTTTTCGGCCGGAGTAAAGAGGCCAGACAGACTAAACTCTTTCTTAAGCAAACCTCTGGAGATCAAAGCTTGAGCAACCAAAACCCTTGGGATGATTCTCTCCTTCAAGCTATAAGAGAACACAAGTGGACATTTAGCAATCGTGGAAGGTCTGACCTGCAACTTGTTCACTAGATAATCCATAACACCCGTAATCTTTTCTTCTGAATTCCACATATATCCCGGCCAGCTCTTGAATGAAGAGGAAATCTCTCTTTCTGACCAACCCCACTTTTTAAGGACATTGGTCTTCCCTTCCCAGGTAGATTTGCTCAAAGATCTTAGCGTACTCACGGCGACCACAAAGTTGGTAGTCTTGGGATCAAACCCCATTTTCTTCACCTCCTGGACGGTATCCCTAAACTTATCGACATTACTGACAAGAGCTCTTGGCTGTTTACACAGCATCGATCGAACTTTCACATCAGGCACCCCGCACTCTCTCAAACACTGCACATTACGAGCTACTTGCTCAAGATTAAGAAGGCCCGCATAACGTCGCATGCCATGGAAAACTTCCTCATCCGAATTCAACAGACTACGCAACAAATCGAACGAGGGAATCAACCTCTTCTCCAAGCTGAACGTCAGAACACTCGGGAAACCCGAAACGAGCCGGGCCAGACAAGAGGCAGAAGCTCCTCTGGAGTAGAAAAACTCCAACTTCGGCAAAAGGTTCTTCTCCGCATTGAGATCAAGCATCACAGGGCACCTCATTACAAGGTTCTGAATCTGTGTCTGGGAGAAACCATGGTCCCTGAACATGGCCACGACAGCGTCGGGCTTATCCGCGGTCTTGAACCGCAGCCTCTTTGAGACCGTAATTGCGGATTCCGGTGACAACCCAATTGTCTCCGTCAGGTAAGTAACCGGAAAGGGGCGATCTTTAGCTGCATCAGTACAAAGGAATCTACCAATTATAAATGGCCCCCATTGATTCTCTCTAACGTAAGACCCTATACTCGTCGTTGTAACTCGTACCCTTCTCCATTTCCCGCCGATCAAACAAGCCATTACGAAATTGATGAAGGCGAGAGGTGACTCACCTTAGCTCGGAGACAGACGACGAGCTGATTTCCCGATGTGAAACCCTAAGATTATTTGATTTTGGGGGGAAATTTGATCGTTTAGAAGACGAGAGAGGCAGGCCCAATGGGCCTTAACATAAGTCGAAACATACTTGTATCTTTCTCAACATTTATTTCTGACTAATTTATTTGTGGAATATGTTTCGATTATTCTTTTCTTAGTTTCACTTCTTATGCCACAATTTAATATCAATTTCATTCTGAATTAATAGAAATATATACTAAAAAAGTTCAAATTGTTATTCATAGGCAAGTTTTGTGTCCAATTGAACAAAACGAGCCCAAAACCGAGGACGAGCTAAACCAGCCCAAAACCGAGGCGAGCTCAATCTGCTCCTAAGGTAAGGCGAGCCCAAAGTCAAAAGCCGGTTCAATCCAAATCCAAAATTATTTTCAAATCCCAACAATAATATTTTCTCGAGTTTCCTACATTTATATGGCAATTTATTTACTCGTCCTTTTGCTATAATTTTACTAGGACATAGACCCTGGAACCTTAATTTACAGGAGAGGTTATTCAGTTGTCTTCCATAAAAAATATTTGTTTCAAAATTTTATCTTAATTAAATTTTAAATTATTCAGTTCAATAGTTTATTATCTTCCCGTCTCCCTCATGTTACCACCAACCAAAGACAAATTTGAAAATAAAACTCCAATAATAAAAGAGAAAGAAAAAAACGCCAAAACCAAACCTTTTTCCCTTTTTTTCTTTTTTTTTTCTTTTGAAATTTCGCGGTTATATAAAAACACACACTCTCTCTCTCTCTCTCTCTCTCTCTTCTCTCCCGGATTCCTCCCATCCAGTTACCCTCCTCACCAAAATCTCCACCTTCTTCTTCTTCTCCACCTTCGCCTCTTTCCCGATTCGCTGCGTTTCGATCGAAACTGCTTCCTCGTCTTATCTTCTCCTCCTCTTTTGACTTAATCCCTTCCCAATGATGGGGATGTGAGAGGCGCGGGGAATTTTCCCCGATCGGCGAGCTTCGTCCACGTGTCCGATTGCTCGGGTTGTCTCCGATTACTGGATTAGGGCTGTGGCTGTTGCGAGTTCGATACGGTGCGTTTTGGTCTCCCTCCCTCCCTCTTCTCTGTCTCCGTTCTCCGCCGTCAGTTCGAAGGGGTAACGCGTTTAGGTGCTCTACTGGCGGTTACTTCGCCACTGGATTTTGAATTTCGGAGAGGGAAAGCTTTCAAAGTTTAAATTTTGGCTCTTTTTGCTGTTGTGCGGAAGCTGAAATCGTCTTTTCTTCGGAGACACCGTGTGTTTGAAGGAGGAGCGAGTACAAAGAAGGGGGGATATAGGAGAATTTAAGTGTAAATCTTGGTCCTTTTCTAGTTAAACAGTTGGGAAACGAGCAAGGGAACTGAAGCCGGGTTCTTATTTCAGTAAAAATGGCTTAGGCTCTCGCGTTAATTGTACATTGTCGATATTGGTGTCTCGTCTTAGTGATCGCTCGGGTTCCATTTTTTTCAGTTGTGCTTCTTTCTTGCTTGGTGATGCAGGTAGTTGAGGATATTCACTATGGCTCCTTCAAGGAAATCTAGAAGTGTGAATCGGAAATATTCACATGTTAATAATGATGCTCCTTCCAGCAAACATGTGGATTCTTCCAGAAAAAGTCGGCCGCGGGTGAGTTTTATTTTGAAAACCTGTTTTTTCTTCTCTTTCTGTTTCAAAGATGCTATAGGTATAGAGGATGATAATTAGAAGGAGTTAGCCTAGAAGATTTGTGCTTTCTTGAGCTTATATGAATTTTCCCTTTTGTGCAGAAGAGGAAACTGTCTGACATGCTGGGGCCTCAATGGAGCAAGGACGAGCTTGAACGCTTCTACAAAGCATACCGTAAAAGTGGGCAAGACTGGGAGAAGGTTGGTTTCTGTTCTTTATTGTCTAGTTTAAAGTGCGCTGAAGAATATTGATGAGAGCATGTTCATAATTTTGCAATACAAGGCTCGAGAGTTTCAATAACCATTATAGCACTTTTCCACTCTTATCTCTTTAAATTTATTGATATTTGTACAACTTTTAGGTTGCTGCAGCAGTGCGTTCTCGGTCTGCTGAAATGGTTGAAGCTCTCTATACCATGAACCGGGTAAGTAGTTGGAAAAACCCATCAAACCTTATATCTTGTGTTGATTCAAAAATTTGTTTTTCTTAATATTTTCCACTTCAGATTTGCATTTGATTAGTGTCTCATTGTTTATAGTTCTTTCTTGAGTTTGCCCCATGTGTGAATTACGGGGATAAGATCGTATATTTGGATGGAACTTTTTGGCTAGACTTTAACCTAGACGAGGTCTATTTTCAGGCTTACCTATCTCTTCCTAAGGGTGTTGCTTCAGCGGCTGGACTTATCGCAATGATGACAGATCACTATTCTAATATGGTGAGATTCAATTTACTTCATTGGGACTATGTTGTTATGTTTTGGTTCCTGATGAACAATGGAACACCTATCTTAGGCAACCTGGAAATTCATTTAGCCCTTTATTTGGTTCTAGGGTACCCATTTTTACTTAAAATGCTCAACTCTTCCAAAAATCTTTTTTTTTCTTTCAAAAAGTAGCCATTTCTTTAAGTTCAAAACACCAGGGATCAAGTGTTTTAAAAATAAAACACGGAAGACCAAGTTGACTAATTATAGAGAACTGTTTACCTCTACTGTCATGTCTTGCGGTCTATTTCATTGCATCAGCATCACCTGGCCCCTTTCTTCTGCTACTTACCTTAAGTTAATGGAAATCCGATGGGGATTATGTTGTTTTAGGGAGATAGTGACAGTGACCAGGACAACAATGAGAGTCCAGGAGCCTCAAGAAAACCTCAGAAACGAGCACGGGGAGCAAAAGGTGTGGAAGGGTCTCCAATTCCTGATGTTGGGCCATCGCAGCCAGCTTCATCAGATGAAGGCTGCTTGTCATTATTGATGAAAAGACGCTATGGTACAGAACTAATTCTCCCCTCATCACAGACACACAAATACTTTTGGAGGACTTCTTACAAAGGAATTCCTGCACTGCTTAATTATCACTAGAATAATCAGAATATTCTTTATTGCATTTGCATGTCCATGCACACGCATCCAAACTATTTGTTGAGCTTGACGGTCAAACTTGTGGAACTTGGCTGATATATTTTCTCCTCCGTGTTGTGCTTTTGAACAGTGAAGGTGCCTGACAAATACTGAACCGTACTGTGTTGTGCTTTGTTGTTTGTTTGTCTTCTTATCTGTTGCTGAGATGAGAATGTTATGAACTGCTTTCGCTGCTGTCTGTCCAAAGCATTTTGGTCACTTTAGTTTTAAAAAGTCTTTAAGCAATTTTCCGCGACACTGCCTGAGCTTTGATTTTTCTAGAATTGCCCTTCATTGCATTCCCGTATGCATCTGCTTGTTTATTTTACCATTTCCTTAACGGAAACTACACATTACCATTTTATGTCAGTTAACTTTTTATGCATCTTGAACTTTTTTTCAGCTAGTAAGCCTTGGGCTGTTGGTAAAAGGACTCCTCGAGTGCCTATTTCATTTTCCACCAATAAGGATTATGGAGAGAATTATTTTTCACCAATTCGACGGGGCACAAAATTGAAAAGCAATGCTCTTGATGATGCTGCTGATGATGATGATGATGATGCTCATGAAATTGCTCTAGTGTTGGCAGAAGCTTCCCAAAGAGGCGGTTCTCCCCAAGTTTCCAGAACACCAAACAAAAAGTCAAGCTCAAGATCACCTGTTAAACACACGGAACGAATGGTATAGAACTGTTTGAGATGCACTCTTGTTCTTGGGTAATACTTTTAAGAGTTATATACTAATGGCCGTGTATTGTCAGCAAGCTGAATCAGAGATGACAACTGCCAAGGTTCATGGAGATGAGAGTGGTTGTGAACTAAGCTTGGGAAGCACAGGTTCCGGAGATTGTGCTAGGGAAAATAGTTCTCTGAAGAAGAAGGTAGAGCACAGCAGCAGGAAGTCAGAAATGGACGAGACTATGGACAACCATTTGGATGACATCAAGGAAGCCTGTAGTGGAACAGAGGAAGGACAGAAGATGAATTTTGAGAAAGGAAAGTTAGACATGGAGGCCATGGATTCAAAACTTGGTAGAACCCCCAACAAGGGCCCAAGGAAGAGAAGTAAAAAATTTATTTTTGGAGAAGGTAACCTGGTGACTGCATCCAAGACTATTTCTTTGCACATGCACACACATACATGCACCTGGGGAATATTACAAGTACGAAGATCTTTGTGGAAGGTTGCACCTTCTTGTTTGCTGTGAAGGCATATGACAACATACAAATAAAAAAGTAGTTTCTGCAGTTTTGAAGCTGTTAAAAGCAATAGTAAATTGTGATGGGTGATACCAAGCTCATCTGGTTCCGATATAGTTCATCAACTGTTTTGTTGTGATCCTTTTTGTCTCCCCTTTCTCATTTGCCCCTGCCTTGTCATTTTGTTCTTCTCTTGTAGATGAGGATGCGGCTCTTGATGCCTTACAAGCTCTGGGAGAGTTATCCTGGAGGCTCCCAGAAATACCAGCCGACACAGGTAAATAGGCTGGCAACAGCTTTTTGATGTCTGGTAACTGTTGGGTGGCACGAACTTAATCAAAGCATTTCACCACACCCTGGTTTGTTTTTGCTACAAATATGAACTGAGTTTGAGGCAAGGTTGCATATTCATGCTTTCCTCCTCAATCAGTGAGTCCACCAAAGCCTGAATTCATTACACTTGGATAAGGTGTTTGTGTCTTGTGTTTCCTTTTTTTTTTATTCTTTATACTTTTGATATTTTGTTGCTTCATATTTGTTAGAATCCTCCGTGGATCTCAAGGATGAAAGAGTTTCTACTACATCCAAATCTAAGACAAAAAGGAATCAATTGAGCCCCGGAGTCAAAGTCACCTCTTCAAAAGCTACGAAACAAGAGAAAGCTTTACCTCTTGATGCTACTGCTCTTCCAAAGACGAATGAAGCAACCCAGCATGTTAGCTTTGGGTTACGAAAAAGGAGGCAGAAATCTGTTGGAACCAGGGTAAAGATTGGCATACTTCTTACTGGTGTCTTGCTCTGTTCTTTTCACTTTCGAGTTACTGTTGTTGTGGTGTATGTTGAATATGTTATCATGTGCAAAATGTTTGCAGCTCAACACAGAAGTTGAGGAACTTAGTGAGTCTCGATTGGAACATTCCAAAAAGGTTGAGGTATGTATTCCATTTGCATTATCTACACTAAGATAATGAACCTGTGTATATGTATCAGCCTCTTGTCATCATTATGGTGACTGGCTTTGAACTCTGTCATTTGTGGAGTTCAACAAGTTGACGAGGCTCTGAACAAGTCATTATTTAGTTATGCCCTTCCAATCCTGAACTTCTGTAACGAAGTGTGTTGTTGAACACCAATATTGTTGGGAGTGCAGTCTTTTATTATTATTTATATTTAGTTTGTCAACCTAGTTGTAATTGAGCTTCTGTAAGTGCTTCGTGTATGCCAATCATACTTGAAGACTTATTCTGAAGAGCTGATAATTGTGATTTTTAGCTCTCCTAGTCTCTGATTTATTTACTTTATGATAATTAGCATCAATATAGTAAATCCTATCGGAGTTTTCATATCCTACCCAAAACGTTAAGGTAGTGAGTAGGTGGATCCTCCCATCTTATAAACTAACCCATTCCACTTGCAACTTCCAATGTGGGACACTCTCCAACACCACCCCCTCAAACGAAGCCCATCGGGTTGAAGTTTGCACGGGCTCGTTAGAGCAAATTGGCTCTGATACC
>SOPF01025052.1:0-25965 GCA_012979155.1 Hypericum perforatum | reverse complement strand
TGAGTGAGTCACCATAGGGTGAGATGAGAGATAGCTTGGGAAGTTGTTGTCCCCAAGTGTGAGTGAGTCACCATAGGGTGAGATGAGAGATAGCTTGGGAAGTCGTTGTCCCTAAGCATGACTGAACCATTGTAGAGTTAGTCAATTTTGTAAGTATATCCTTGTAGTTATATTATTCTTCTTATATAGTGAAAGAATCTCTTATTGGAGAATTATAGTCGTGTGCTCCCATTATTACCTTTGAAGTCCAAGTACTTATCTTAACTTCACGAGTCGGGAAAGAGAGAGTTTTCCCAACAAAATCAAACCTTTAACTTTCTGCAATAACCTTGGTCACTCCAAGTTCTCTCGTCCACATCAATCTGTGATCCAATGTTTTCTCTCCATACCGCTGCTGTTAAGGAAGAACAGAACACAATTTTGTGAATGCAATAACTTTGTGCACATGCCTCCACAACATTTATAGCTCCTCTAACCTCCGTATCAACTGTGTTCTCCTGCACAATTAAATCCCATAACACCCAACAATCAATCCGAGATTCTCAACATGTCCCTTAACCAAAGTCTAATAACCAAAGTTTGCGTAGACTTGATTTTACTTCGTCCGTTATAAAATAGGGTCGTATTAAATATATATGTTAAAATCTCTACATCAATCAAAAAATTCGTATCATGAGCACTTACATCGTAGCCATCTGGACTATCCAAGCAACAGAACAAGCCAGAGCAACCATCCAACGCAACAAGAATGCTGTGGTAATCCAAAACATCAACTCCAAAAATTTTGAGCCTCTCTTCATCTCTTTCCAATTCCTTTATTTTCTTCTCCATCCCATTCTCCCCTGTTATTTAAAAATAACCCAAGAAAATTAAATTAACACCATGAAATAAGATGGGAAAAATAAATAGCTAATAATTGACTTACCGTTCTTTTGAATGGCTGCGTGGACTGTGTACCCTTTGCTCAATAGCCCTTTGAGAATCCAATAGCCAACATAAGTAGATGCATCAAGAACACATACAGTTGTTGGCTCTTCCTCTTCCATTTTTCTTTCGAGCTCTTTTACCTCGTACTTCTGTCAATTAATTTACCGAATTGTGTGAGGAGGCAAGAGTTCTTTGGCTCTAAATAATAGTAGAGTTGAAGGTGAGATGGGAGATTTATAATAGCGGAGCTAGGACGAGTGAGTTGGTGAGCAATTTAATTAGTACACGTTTTTTCAGCTACTCACTATCTTTTTAACTTGGAAGTCAAATACAGACTATTTCAAATTGTTTTTTTGCTGTTGTTGTTGCTTTTACTAGATTTTGGAGATATTTTGTGATTGGTAAGATGGCCGGTTACAAATAGGACATCAACCTGATCAGGAAGTAATCAACATCTATATTTCCTATAATAATCTCAAATATGTAGGTTGGTGGAAAGGTAGTCCCTATTCCAAGGACTTTAATTCAGCTCACGACGTACCATGCAATATAAATGGTAGATATTAGATGAGGCGGTTAGAATTCTCATAATGACGTATTATGTTCAAATTATGTTTCAAAATATGGTGTAGTACTTTGTTCAAGATATGTTAAAAAATATTTGAGTAATTTGATTATATTATCTATATGCATATCAATTTTTGACAAATATCATATGTTAAGAATGTTTGACATAGAATAATTTCAAGAAAAGTGATTCCTCAAAATTCTCTAGTGCATCATACATGTGAATGAAAGTAAGTGAGTACAACACACCGTAGTCCCTCAACAAATAATCATGTTAGTTTAGAGATATAAACATATTCTATACCGAATATCCAAGGTTTAAAAATATAATGTAACGCTCTTTATGCAGTAAAGAGCTTTCTTTGTTGACATTTTTGCTGATCCGCGAGATGACTTCTTAACCGTCCGTTGCTAGGCAAGCCTATCAGGTCTAAATCAAGTCCAGATTTAATCAGAAGACATAAATGGCATTACCATTATATAAATTTTCTTTCAGTTTTCGGGTATTTGTAAATATATTTACAGAAAATGGTTGACAAGTACTCCACAAAATGCTGTTGATTTCGCTTCCGACTTTCTGCCTGCAATGTTCCAAGAGCGTGAGTGAAATGAGATTCAGATCCAAGTTTTTATTTATATTCATAATGTAACTTAGATCCTATGAATTTTTTATTTAGGAATTTTGATCTAGACCTCCAGGAGTGGAGTGGAGTGGTCGAGTGGACGAGAAGATTTTATCTATGAATGTTGAATTTTCGAACAATTATGTTTATATAGTAACTCATCGAAAAAATATACTATAAAATATATTACAAAATTAGACTTCTACATAATTCAACTTGAGTTCAGGGATTATAAAGAGACGGATCATATAAATCAGTATGTATTGTTCAAAATCTGGACATGATTATGCTAACAATTTTTATGTGATAACAATATTTGCTTTACATGATATCGACATTTTTCCATGCGATAATGACATGTATTTTTTTTGTATTTTTGTGTTTTTTGAGAATGATATTTTTTTATATGATGTCAGTTCATATGGATTTTTACTTTTGTCCTATGATTTTTAGATTTATGCAAAAAGCCTTCGTCAAATATATTTGGAAATATTTTAAATTTTTCTAAGAATAATATTTTTTTCATGTGATAATAGCCAGTATAATTTTTTTTCACTTTGGTCCCATTTTGAATTTTTGTAAAAAAGATTTCGACATGTATATTTTTTTTCTTCTGAGAATAACATTTTTTTCATGAGATAGTAGCCACTGTGAGGTTTTTTTTCACTTTGATCCTATGTTTTTTGGAATTTTGCAAAAACGTTTCATCCTTACTATTCAAAAAAAAATTATTCAGTACCAAACCCAACCCCAAATTACAAACAAACCAGATCCGTGGATATGCATATTTGACAAAACCGAATTTGAAATTGTATATTGGTCTAAAAAAATAACATAGATATGAATTTTTAGTTTCCAAATTTGAAATGATAACTAATTTAGGCCCAAATCCTGGTTACATACTTCCTTTATTTTATTTTATGAAACTTTACTCCATATACTTTTATCAAAAAATAGTGTAATTTTTTTGAGAAAATTTGAACCTTACATCGTGCATGGAACAGTTAGTGTTAGGCAAGCAATCAATTAGCCAATTAGTCCTTTGTGAGGGAACTAGTTTCTTTGTACAGTGCGGAGAAATTTATTTGCGGACACCATAGAGGGGCTTTTGGATTACATATAGAGTAACAAATAGGATGAGCCATACTAATGCCACTTGATCAACGGTTCCGAACATTATTTTCTTAGTCAATATTTTTTAAGTTTCTATAGACACTTAGATTGACGGTTGAGAATTCTCTTAATCAAGATTTCTTGAATTCCATTAAGATTTCTTGAATTCATATGAACACTCGATTAAACATCTAATGTGCACTAATAGACACTCCAAGTGACATTTTGATATGTTTTGTCTTGTACAAAAATAATTTGAATTTTTTCTCTTCTTAAAGATTAATTATTTAGTATGAAGATTTTTTTGTTAAGACCCTTCTGGATCTAATCCATATTTTTTCTTCTAAAAAATGATAAATGTTCCACTTATCATTTATTCATTTACTAAATCTGAATGTACACGAATTTGTTCTTTCAAGTAAAACATAAAGGAAAATAAGAGGCCGACGGTCGCAAACTCACAAGAAGTCGAGAGAAAGTCTTGCATTAAGTAAAATGTAAGTTACCATTATCTTTATATATTTAGAGACTTTGTCCCTCCTCTTCTAACAAAAAAAAAAAAAAAAGAAAACACGTACAATAAAAGTGGCGAAATCGTATCACACCGTCACACTCTTTTAAACTCTTAACTGATCAAGAACAAAAAGAGAACGAATTAAAAAAGTTAATTCCCATGTAAGAAAATCAAGAACCTCACTTTCTTTCTAACAAGCTAACCACAACGTAACAGAACACATACTAATCACAGAAAGCTTGGTCTAAAGAAACAGATAATTGATAGAATCGTTACGTCTTAAATACTCGAACTCGAACATGGTCTAATTGGCATCCTTGAATTCACATCATGAGTAGGTCCAGAATTCTTGCAGCCGTGTCTCTGTTTGTAGCTTTGTACTGTGGAATTGACCCTTTTAAACACAGTCCCATCTATGGTTTCCCTAAGTTCAAGTCTTACGAAGTTGAGATGCCGGATTGGTCACGGGTCCCTCGTGACAAGGACCATGAGAATTTGCTGCAGAATTCTGAGATCAAGTTCATGAACCAAGTTCAAGGACCCGAGAGTCTCGCATTTGATCCGCTCGGCTGGGGGCCTTATACAGGTGTTGCTGATGGAAGGATCCTGTTCTGGGATGGCCAGATGTGGAATGATTTTGCCTACACTTCAAGTAACAGGTCATGTGATCCAGCAATTTTGGTTTCTTGTTTGATGATCTTTGGTTTGGTTCAAAATTTTAGTTTCTGTAGTGTTGGAGTTGTTGATAATCTCACACAACGTCGAATGTGGAGATTTTATTAGCGTGGATTGATCCGAGACTTCGTTTAATAAGTGCGAAAATCACGGATAACATGTTTGTTGATATTGAAACTTCTGTAATATTACATGAAACGGTTTTGTTTTTTCTACTAATTCATTCCACTTTGCTAAAGTAGCACCGTGTCTTCTTATTTTCTGATCCAGGTCAGGAAATTGTGATCCGGAAAACTATCTGAAGAATGAGCATATATGCGGCCGGCCTTTGGGTCTGCGGTTCCATAAGAAAACTGGTGAATTGTACATCGCAGATGCATATTTTGGGCTGATGAAGGTGGGGCCAGAAGGCGGATTAGCCACCTCGCTCGCATCCGAAGCTGAAGGTGTTGCAATCGGTTTCGCTAACGATCTAGACATCGACGATGAGGGCAACGTCTATTTTACGGACAGCAGCAGCGTATACCAGAGGAGGTAGGTGTAGGTCTGTTTCAGATTGTTCTTGTAGACCATGCAAATCGAACCCTGGTCCTCGAGTTCAATCCAATTGATCCGGGACAAATCTATTGTAACATGATTTAATTTCTAGGTAACGCAATTACATAATGCTGCTGAATTATGCTCATTATAAACATTCTCGTGTGCTGTGTTTTTCCTGCATAATTAATACTTTACTGGTAAATTATGGTTCAGGGACTTCATACAGCTGGTTTACTCTGGAGAAAATAGTGGAAGGGTCTTGAAGTACAATCCATCAACAAAAGAAACCACCGTACTCGTCAGGAATGTTCGGTTTCCGAACGGATTGTCCCTAAGCAAGGATGGATCGTTCTTCGCATTCTGTGGAGGATCAACCGGCATGTAAGATCACATTCGCTTATATTTCGAGTTCGAGACTTAGAAAAGAACGTTAAACTTGCTCCTGTTGGCCATCAGATTATACCGATATTGGCTCAGAGGAGACAAGGCAGGGACAGTAGATGAGCTGGCCATCCTACCAGGTTACCCGGACAACGTCAGGACAAACAAAGAAGGAGAATTCTGGGTAGCAATCCACTGTCGGCGAAACATATACACTTACATATGTGCCTTGTGTCCCACGCTACGAACATTCCTGCTGAAACTTCCCATACCAAACAAGATACATTTCTTGCTGCAAGTCGGATTTCGACACCACGCGGTCGTCGCCAAGTATAGCCCGGAGGGGAAGCTGCTGAGGATTCTGGAGGACGGCGAGGGGAAGGTTGTTAGAGCGATTAGCCAAGTGGAGGAGAGGGATGGGTTGTTGTGGATGGGGAGCGTATTGATGCCTTTTGTTTGTGTTTATAAGTTGATTTGATGTTAAGTTTGTGTTTACTACAAGTTTGTTTGTCATGTTTTTCTTTTTGGGAGTGAATGTATGTGTTAAGCATTACAAAGTTTGGTTCGGTGTGTTTTGCTAGCTAGCTGTGTTTTAATAAGGGAAAAGTGGTCCTAGGGCCCTTGTGGTTTGACCCGTTCTCAAATAGGTCCTTGAGGTTCAAAACGGCGATAATCGGTCCCCGTGCTTTCAATTTTCACATCTGACTCCTCCCGATCCGGTTTGATTCGAAAATCCAAAATTCAATCTCGCAATTCAGGTGACGAAAACATGTGAAACTGGTATCTACATGTCAGAGACACTTTGGTGAGTCACCTGGAGTCGATAATCGGCATTTTTGTCATCGAAATTGCGAGATTGAACTTTGAATTTTCGAATCGAACCGAATTAGGTGGACTCAGATGTGAAAATTGGAAACACGGGGACCGGTTATCGCCGTTTTAAACCTCAAGGACCTATCTGGGAACAGGTCAAACTACAAGGGCCCTAGGAGGACTTTTCCCTTTTAATAATAAAACGTTTGATAATTTGTGAGATTTGAGATTGCATGCATTCGTTTCACTCGAGACCGGATACGAAAGTTTTGTTTCAGATAAATCATTTTTCGATTTAATTACACAATAATATTAAATATTTGTTGAATGTTTATTACATTTTACACTTCAAGAGAATGTAGATTAGTCGAACTAATGCGAAACATATCAAATGTATAAACCAAAAGAAAAACATAGGAGTCCTAAATATTCGAGCTAAAGTTTAGGTTGTTTCAAGTTATTTTAGCAAGTCAATATAATTTTTCATATCGCTATTTTTATTTCGATATCACGAGACATCACTCGTTTTATTCATGTGACATACCGTTGGTCCATATTTGAAAATTGTTAGTCTTCTATTAGTTGTCAATTAGATAAAAATTCTGCATATGGGTCAAATCAACAAACACTTGGATCAATCTGTGAAAGTTTTGTTTTGTTTTTTTAAGTTTTGTCTTGAGTTCCAATTCTTGGGAATATAAAAGTATTTGATACTTCCTAGAAAAAATTTGTTAAGTAGTATCAATTTTACACTTCTTGGAGTGAGTTCGAATAATAAATGCTATAAAAAACATGTTTTAAATATTGAAGTTAGAGTTTACTTTATTACAAGTTACTTTAAATCATTAATTTTATTCAAGTGACATAAGATATTACTGATAATTTAATAGTTAGTTACCTGTTATACCATAGACCCTATTCAGCAAATATCACTAATTTTATAGTGACACCTAATTAACCCATACGAAAAAAGCCATGGTGTTAATAGAGCCGGAAGAGGAGATCCAACCGCCCAAACCGGCGCCGGCTTCCCGATCCGCCGCCGATCACTCCGCTCCTCCTCCCTCTCCCTCCGTAGACGCCGTCGGGAACGACTCCGACGGCTTCGAGACGGCAAGCGAACGCGGAATGAGCGAAGATGTGGAGGAAGCTTCTGGACATCAGGTATATGTTTTTTTTTTCGATTTTTGTTTGTTTGTTAGTTGTTAGGGTTAGGGTTTGCTTGTGAATTGTGTATTGGTTACTTGTTGTTGGAGCAGAAGGTATTGGAAGAAGCCAACGAAGCCAAAGTGGAAGGGAACAAGCTGTTCGGGGAGGGGAAGTACGAGGAGGCATTGTTGAAGTACGACGCCGCATTGCAAGTATCTGAGGGCGTGGACTCGGCCAGGGAGTTGCGCTCCGTTTGCCACTCCAATCGCGGAGTCTGCTTCTTCAAATTGGTAAGAAATCGTTGCTTTCTGTTTTGTGTCTTGATTATATTTTCTTCAAAGGTTCTAAGATTGTCTCTTGTTAGTAGGAGTTACTTTCCAAACTTTGCTGTCTGAAAATTACAAGAATTAGTTGGCGATATTGTATGCTTTGGGTTGTTATTGGACGGTTAAGGTTGGGCGATGGATTGCTTGACAATGTTTTTTGAAGCAATTCTTCCAATTTGCCTTGTCCTGTAGGCTAACTTGTGATTTGTTGTGAAATTGTTCTATCTTGTTTGGTTCTAGTGGCTTGCTATGGGTATTCCAATTTCCGATGCGTAAGTGCTGTTTCATTACTAGAGAGTGTCCTACCAGAGTAGACGAGAACTACTTGATTCTCATTTTGAGGATATGAAATATGAGATTCCTGTACATGATTCTACAACTAAGCAGCGTGTCCTTGCAAGATTTGCTTTTGGTATGTAATTTTGGTGTACTCTGTTATAAAAGAAGCTTCGTGATAAGGAACATCACAAATCAGGACTTTCTACGGTAAAGCGTGAATGAAAGAGCTTTCTCCTTATTTTGGCTTGCCTTTTGTTCAATTTTTGTTGGTGAGGCAAAGAGGGAAGTTTGTTGAGTTGAGATGGTTTAATTTGTCTGTAAGTGATTGCTGATACAGGGAGCTATATATAATCAATATTTTGTAACCTCATCTCTTGCACGTAGTAGTGAAATTTGATAGGATATTGAAATAACTTCTGATTCCATTAGGTGATCTACTTTTTGAAAATGAGAGCACACCTGTAAGATACTATGGTTTTTATCTCAGGGTAAATATGAGGACACTGTGAAAGAATGCACCAAGGCTTTGGAGATCAATCCCTCGTATGTGAAAGCTTTAGATAGAAGAGGAGAAGCTCGTGAAAGGCTGGAGAACTTTGATGAAGCTATTGCTGGTAAGCCTTATTTTGAGCAGAGAAACAAAGAGTTAAACATGTAGGTTTCTCTTACTTAGTGCTTATGTTAATTGCTGTACTAAGTCAAGTTTCAGAATAGTTGCCTTTTTTGAGGTCAGTTTGTAAAATGATCTTCCGTGCTGGTGCTTGGCATGCCTGTTTTCTAGATATGAAGAAGATCTTGGAGCTGGATCCTTCAAATGAGAAGGCCATTAAAGCAATTCGTCGCTTGGAGCCACTGGCTGCTGAAAAGAGAGAAAAGATGAAGGAAGAGATGATTGGTAACAGCAACATGCATTTCCTGTTCTACGCAGCTCATTTTTCTAATGTGAAATTGAGAGTTTTCTTTTGCAATGCTGTGTTTCATTTATTTTCCCGGTAGGTTCTGTTTGGTAGCATGCTTTATATCTTTTGTAATGGAATGCAAAACCTAAATATTTAAAACTGTGAGGTAAGCTCTGGAATTGAATCTATCTCAGGGATATTGTTAGTCAATGTCCAATTTCTAGGTGCTTTGTTTCATAGTTATAACTGGTTCAACTTGTAAACTGTATCCTTTCTTAGTTGATGTTATTTCATTTGACTTGATTTGCATGTTTCATGATATAACTTTCTAGACCTGACTTCTAAGGTGATCCACAAGATTGAAGATGTCGTTGATAACTTTATGGATAGATTAGTGAAGCTTTACTGCTCTGCAGGCGCGTGTATTATATTTCTGTGGTGGAGCTGTTTAGGTTCAATAATTTGCACTTTGCTGGAGATGCTCTTTCTCTGTTAAGTCAGCAGCGGGAGGGTTGGAATTCATGACATGATGTTTATTTCTCTAGTAATTTTCTCATTTTGTTATTATTTTTTGTTCGAGCAGGAAAGCTGAAAGATATGGGAAATTCTGTGCTTGGTCGTTTTGGAATGAGCGTGGACAACTTCAAAGCTGTTAAAGATCCAAATACTGGTTCCTATTCCATATCATTTCAGAAGTAGCTGCAGGTGGAGGTGCATGATCCTAGATCCGGGCTTCTGAGTGTTTGGCCTGTGCAGTCAAGTCCTTCAAGGGGGCAACACGAAGAGTCGGATCACAGCGGTTAGTGTCTTTTGTTCTTCAAGCGAATGACATTCGGCCTTGCAGAATCCACAATCCATGTCCTGTGAATGACACCCCCCAAAAATGCGTACTGAATTCTCCTGGTCAAGATATGTGCTCCTTGACTCTGAGGATATTGAGTGGAAATGACAACGCCTCTTTTGCTATAGCTTTAAGCTACGAACAGAAGATCGTAGCTATGCCGTGCATTACATTTTATGTTATCTCAATGTCCCGTGAGATCTAGTATGCATTGGATCAAAGTTTTATTTGTAATTTTCATTTCCAGAACTTGTAGAAACTATTATCGACATCGGTAAAATATGACGTCTATATAGTGTTTATTATTGCCGCAGGGTACAATGTTTTGTTACATTCAAGATACATCGACGACCCAAGTGGTGCAGGCCAATAGATGCAACAGATACGGTTACATCTTATTCCAAATGATAGCTTCGAAAGCTGAAAATTTTGTGATCGATGTTCGTCGAATGATCTATAACTATCAGAAAGTGAAGCTCATACTCCTTTGCGAGCACAATGCTGCCAGTATACATAGTCGCAGACCATCAACAATTGGCAGCTTCGGCAGAAGAATGCTTCTCCGCTAACGTTGCAGCGTGCTGCTCCAAGTACTCTTTGCTGTTCATCTCTGTTAATCTGAATAAACATAATGGAGTACGGGTTACCTAGTTGGTAGCACTGAATGTGCCGAACTGGATGTTACACTCTAATCGAACACCATTAGAAAGATTAAAACCTTCTGATAAGTAACAAAGAAAGAATGAAATGAATGATGTGGCCTTGGGAAATGTTTAGTTGTACAAAAAAACAGTTACCTGCTAATGGTCCGATCTTTTGCAAATCCTAGTTCATTGTCCACGCATAAATCTGAATCGTCGGTTCTCTTGGCCCTTGTCGAGGTTCTAGGTGCCATTTGTTGAGCATCTGAAACAGTCACTACTTTTTCGAAAAGCTCCGCGGGACTTCCCTCTGCTGTGCACAATAGTCTGGCTCTGTTTTCATACATTACCTGTCCGATAGGCAAAACACAGATTTAAACATAGAAGCTGGCAACAGAAGTTTGCATCTAGTACGGGAAAGCCTGTCGGTACTCGACCGAGATAGCCGAATTAATAGATAAATCTCAAACGATTATGCAAGGGCGGTCAGACGACGCGGGAACATAGAGGTTAGAGAAGAAAATGGAGGAAGACGTACATCAACTAATGTGACAAACCGGTAGGCTGTCGTCCTATTGTGGAGCCCCAATATGGGAATTCCTTCCAACGCCAGTGTGTGAAAGTTCTCTGCAGAAAGTAAAATGCAAGACAAATTCCTATAAGAAATGGCAGTGGAAAGATAGCAAGAAAATATAGTAGCTCCTTAGATGTATCGAAATACTCTTAAAGTCACTACGTAGAATAAAAAGATTTGAACTGGTGAAACTAGGTAGTACTGACTAAATAATCCAAAATAATCTGCTGCTCCAAGTGGTCTGTCACAGAGCTCCTCGAACCGAAAATATGCACATCCATTGGCGGCCAACGGAACCTGGTCAGGGTTTTATAGATATGCAAAATTGTCAGATAATAGATTCAATGTATGATTCTAATCTCTCATAAATATTCAAGCACATGCCTGCAATGTTCTTCCCATAACTACTTCGACTTCTTGTGGACCTGCCGTCGTTTCTCCAATCAACTCTTGAAACTTTTGCTTAAGAAGGACTGAGAGATCTTTTCCAATGAAGTAAAATCCTTCCCCTGCCTGCCATGCAGATGACATAAACATCCTTGTCAAAGTCCATAAAAACCAAACAACCTAAGAGGTTTAACAATGTAAGTTAAATGATTACCGAAGTCAGCTTTCGATAGTCCACTGACGAACCGATTTCATGGACCACGCATCTTTCCTATAATCAAGAACCATCGAAGACAAAGCAAAACTAAGAATACAACACCCAATGTTGATTCTGACTATGTGCTTATTATACCTTCAAAGTAGCAATGAACGGTAGGAAAAGATCCCTTTGTAGTCCACCCTCATATAGATGATCTGGAGCTCGATTTGAAGTGGAAACAAGAATCTACACGTACCTCCATGTACAATAGGTAAGTCATCTACACAACAATTGGATTTCACTAGTGGCGTCTAATTAAGTAGATAACTCTTAACATCGTGTAGAGATCTTACAGCTCCATTGTTAAACAGGTGTCTGAAAAGACGATTCAGTATCAAAGCATCGGCAACATCGGTCACCTATAATTGACCGTCCAAACAGCATAATCATACTTAATGAATCAAATCTCAACAGTAAATGTAAAATAATAGAATATTGCCACCACAGATTACCATAAACTCGTCTAAACATAATAAAACCGCCTCATCAGATATCTCACTAGCAACAACTTCTAGGGGATCTGCCACACCCTTGTGTCTCTGCAAGAGTATATCTATTTGTTAATGCAAGTACATATTGAAACAGGGAGATTAAAGTTTTACAGACATCCATGAAAGTGACTGGCTGTGTTGGCCAATTTACTAGTAAACTAAGTTAAAACTTAAAAATGATTTGCAACAACCACATGTGAGAAAATTCGTATGCCAATAATCACCACTACAACAAAACAACGTCTGCGGAATCCCAAAGCAACGTAAATTCAGGTGGTTCCCAAGAGAGAGCTTTTAACCAGACATCAAGCAACACATAATACAGGTGGCTCCTCCACATGGACAAAAACACAAAAGCAAAACAGGAAATAAGTTGGAGATTTTTATTGTTGCAAATAAAATAATTTGATATAAATTTTTGGAGCCCTTGCAGCACATAATTATACACATTAGTGCAACTACAAGACAGCGATATAATAGACAGGAATCTTACTTGCAAGCAGCTATGCACATTCAACATGAAGTCATGGAAGTGAATCCTTTTTTTCCTCCAGTTGCTGGGTCTAGAAAAACACACAGAGAGGACAGCCAACAAGATATGGTTAGGAATCTAAGATTAAGAGAATGAAGAGAACGATCAAGTAATTTACTGTTGCTGGATAACAAATATCAGCTTTCATGGGCTAATATTTTTTCCTTCCTCGCCAGAATTTGAGGAAAAATAATCAAAATCTAACTCAAGTGTAAACCAAACTCTGTAGAACAGCATATTTAACTTACAATTGATGGAAAAACAAGTCCATCAGCATAGTCTTCCCAGTGCCTACTCCTCCATAAAGGTATAGCCCTTTAACTGGGGAGTGTGAAGACTGGGGAATGAAACGAGACCATAACCACCTGCTCCTGAAGATGGAAATAAAATCGAGCATTGTCAACCACGATCGTACTCAAAGATGAACATTTTGTTACAGGTAAAAAACATACGAGAAATTCAATAGGATCTGGATTTTAATCTGCAATGTGCAAGCTAGCTTCAATCGGAGAAATTGATTATGGGGGCGATAAGAAGTACCGACCTTCCTGATTTATCTGAAGCTGTATAACGATCCAACTTACAGGCATCAGCTGACTCAACAAGCTCATCATACAGTCTCTGAAGCTCTCTTAAGGTGCCTACCTGTACGAGACGGGTCAGTGATATTCAAGAAGTCTATTCGGAAGGCATCCAAAGAACTAAACATGATCATCCAAAAGAACCTACAATAAACGAAGTTACCCAGGAAATACATTACATCGATACATTACCTGGCAGGCATCACCATCTACAAGCTCCCCTGCAGCAATTCTCCTTTCATACTCTACCAGAGGGCCTCTTCTATTAACATCTGCAGACAACAAAACAGATTAATCACATACGCAACAACAATAACAAAGAGAAAATCAGATCATGTTTTTTTCTTATTCTCTTCATAATTGTAATGCAATCCAGAAAAGCTAATCCAACCTCCATCTTGCACAGGCTCGGCATCGGTAGAAAACGCTCTCACGTTTTTACAAGTGGGGTTATAATATCTATCGCCATTGGAAGTAGAACTGCAGCTCCCATCCACCAAACAACGGCTTTGCCCTCTCGCCGGAATACCACAGTAATTCCTCTGCCTATGACCAGCTACTGATCGAAATTGGCGTACCAACCGAAAAACTCTCCTCATATTTTGCTTTCTCTGGTCCAAAACGACGAGGCTTTGAGTGTGTCTAATATAAAAGGGGAACCCTGAAACTGTATCCAAATAATAAACAAGAGAAACAGAAATCCATAATTATAATCAGAGTAAAAAATACAATCTCTTTATCAATTCTTCCAAACCCAAAGTAAAAAAGTTCCTTCACAATAGACTCAAAAGCTTCAATAGAAAATCAATATCTTTGTTGATTCGCATCCAAACCCATCATAGTAAATCAATTCACAATCAAGTCCAAGTGCAATGGAGAATATACGAATGAAGAAGAAAGAATCTTGACCAGGGGAAACGAAGAAAGAAAAAAGCATGCAAAATACAGATTTAAGCAGGGAATTTGGAAACAGAAAAAAAAAACGAAAAAAGAAGAAGGCAGCTATGAGAATTATCCGCAACCCAGAAGTTGTGAAGGGTTACCAATTGTAAAGATCAATTCTTTACGAGTGAAAAGCTAAAGAGAGGGTATAGAGAGAGCCCCTGCAATTTTGAGAAGGCTTTAGAAAGTAGAAAACCAAAGAGGAGGGTTGAGAAAAATTACGACCGGTTAAACTTAAAACAGGTTGGAGGAGTCCTGATGTTTAAGAATGTGGATAGGAGAGACAGGTGTTTCAACATTTTAGTTGCAATTACTCCAAGTTAAGACCGGTGTTAGGCTAACAAAAAATTGTTGTTAACATTTTGTAGAATAATTGAACGTGTCTTCTCGATTCTGTTTAGAGAGAAGGTTATAGACTTAGTATCCAATTCAGCAAGGTTAATCCTTTCAGAATATTCAATAAATTCAAGTTCGTTCTATGACTTATTGACACGTAAAAAGTAAAAAGTGGGAAATAATTCTGTTCACGTTCCTAAAATATGAACAATTTATCGTGGATTTTAGGTCAATAAATAAATTTAAATATTTTGGTATGAAGTAAAAAAATTTGGATAAGAGTATTTTTCTCAGTTTAGACTTTTTGCAATGAGGAAAAAAAAATAAATGTACTAGTCTAGTTATTTCTGTAGTTAGGTAAGTTTATGAATTAGTTAGTGGACAAGTTTGTGGTCAAAACCTTACAAAAAGCTATTTATGGAGCAGCGGGGGAGGTGGGGGACCCGCGAATTATTCTATGGTAGTTGATTTTTAAGTATTAGATCTTAAATATAAGTCTTACAAAGGTATTAAATATAGTCACATATTTCTTCATTCTCTGTAATCAAGTTGACTCAATATCGTTATCAAGTACTTTTCGACAAAAGAAAAAAAAAACAAACATCTAAAGCACGAGATGACACTTAACACGCCTATCGTTGCACTGGATTAAGTAGAACACACTATATCTCCAGCCGCATGCCTGTTACTGGGCTGCGTCCTCCGGAAATCTAGCGTCAAAGGGAGCGTTCGGGTGGCCATGACCCGTGGTACCGCTGCTGGCAGCTCCCGCGCCCTGCTGCAGCTCCATAACAAGGCACCTCACCGCTTTGCTCATCTGCTCCAGCCGCACAGCGCTGATGGGAGGAAGACCTACAGCAGCTCCGCCTGTCCCTTGCGGCTTCCCGTTCACTGGCTTTGTGGCCTCGTCAACCAGGCACTCGGAGCCGATTCTCTGTCGAACGGATTCCACAAACTCATCCGCCTGATCACAGGCAACCCGGAACAACTCCCACCTCTGCTTGAAGTTCTCGAGTGCAGCATCTGTTGCAGGTGTTTTTTGGCCACCGGACGCTTCCTTGGCTTCCAGAACGTTGGCCGTTGCAGCTACAAAATCCTGATACGAACTGCTCAGAGAATCTACCATGCTGTCCATCACTGCCCTCAAATTCACCTACAGCAATCCGAAATGGAACAGATTAGCAGGTAAACAACGCTAGTGAAACGCCAGCAAGCTCTGTCTGCTAAATAGAAACTAAACCCCAATTTCAAACCGAGAGACATACATTTACATAAAAATTACATAGAAAACGAATCAACTTCCAAACCGGTGCCAGCTCAAGCAAATCCATATTTCATATAACCAAAGGATCAACATATTAGATAGCCATGTAAACAACAGAAAAAATATGCTCTAACCACGATCAGAGGCCACTTAACTCCTCTATGTAAACAGAAGAGAAGAAACTTTGCTCAATCTCCAATATCTCTCAGTGCATCATCGACACGGCGATATATCAAAAGTACAACCACCAGTTAATTGAAATTCAAAAGCACAACCTACAAACCAGAGCTAAAAGCAGGTAAGAAAAAGCACACAGAACAACAATCACCAGCCTTTACCCAAGAACATAACCTACTCTATCCGCAGACCAATGGAAAATTCAACTAACCTAACACTCAAATCAGTAACAACCATCCGGAAAATTTCGACAAGCCGAAGGGCATTTGATTTGCCCGAGCAGACGATTTGGTGGAGCTCCACAAGATGAATTCTTGGCGTAAAATTCTACCTCTATTAAAAAAAATTGACGATCAATTTCCCTAAACTGCAATACCTCAACAAAACCCTAGCTGAATTGACCGAAAAGCTAAAAACGGAACACCTCACATATCAAGAGCAGCCAAATTCTCCTCCCAATTCATCATCTTTTAGACAACCCAATTAGCCAAACATCAAAACCAACAATAAAAAATCATGCGAAATTATAAAAAAATAAAATGACTCTTACCCCAAAAATACCAGAAAAGGAAAAGAAACGAAGCTACGGACGGGTTTAACTAATCCAGGGCGGCGCGTGGGCGTTGTATTCTCCAAGCGGAAAGTCACCTGCGAGCGGATTTACGATCACTTCTGTTCGTTTTCCCACAAGAACATAAGTTCCTTGTTTCTTTCAGTTGCTGTCTTTTAAGGTGGATTTGTTTTTTTTTTTTATAGATTTTTAGGGTGGATTTTGAACTCAGGCGGATGGACATAAATTTGGAACTTTACCCGGTTGGGGGATATTAAAAAATTATTAAAATAAAGTGAAAAAAATTGTACACACTAGTATCACATTAATTAAATATTGTAAATGAAAAAAATAATAATATACATATTCCATTATCACATAAAGTAAATGTCTGTATTGCATGAAATCATTATCGTAAAATAAACATGTCA
Organism: Hypericum perforatum; assembly: GCA_012979155.1. Taxonomy (NCBI): domain Eukaryota; kingdom Viridiplantae; phylum Streptophyta; class Magnoliopsida; order Malpighiales; family Hypericaceae; genus Hypericum; species Hypericum perforatum. The sequence continues at coordinate 9,153 of SOPF01025052.1, read as the reverse complement.
GCACAATTTACTATATACTAAACCGTAGAGACTAATTTTCGCCAAGAAGAACATAACAACACTAGCATTCGTGTTTTGTTAGCGTCTTGAAATGTCGCTTTGTCAACCACTTATTATTGGGAAGATTTTACTTTTGAAAAATAAATTAGTTCTGTTACAAACGCTTAAATTAAAATATATATTTTAACAAATAGAAAAACCTAAACTTAAAAATTCCACCATCAAGTATTTGGGTTGAGTGGTGAGAGCCTCATCCCAGCTTAACCAAACTCTCGAATTCGAACTTTGGAAACGCAACATTAAAACTCTTGGGAGAGCTTTGCCACTTCTAGAGGTCCTACCTGACTCGAATCTGGATTAGTCGGCCCAGTAAAATCGGATACCGGATAATTAAAAAAAAACCTTAAAAACTCCCAACTACCCCGAAACCATATTCAATGGGAATTCTAAATTAGCGAATCGATATTAACCAAAACACACCTACCGTCTCCCAACTACTACACAGTGTCCGTCTTCGTCGAGACAAGACAGTCGCCGGAACTTGTTATCACATAATAATTACCGGAGAAAAAAAGAGAGGAAAAAACTTGAGGAAGAGGCAATGGCGAATCAAGGAGCAAAGAAGCGCAAGGAAGAGAACACCCGCCTCATCTCCAACCTCCGTCTCCTCATCATCGCTTGCAACGTAAAATTTTGATTCTTTTTTCCTCTTCTGAATTGTCGGAGAACATGAAAATTTTGATTCTTTTTATGATGTTGTTTGCTTGGTTAATTCGGAATTGGAATTGTTGGTTTTATGGGTGAAGTGGGTTCTGCCCGGAATTGGGGTTTATGACCTGTGACATGTTCTGTCAATAATTGTTGGAAAGTTAGAGGTTTTTTAGGTTACTGGGTTTCACTGGTTGATCTGCTTGCTCTCGATCTCTGCGTCGGGGTTGTTTGGTGTGTGGGGGTGTGATATAGGGATTGGATTGTGTTTGGTTAGTTCATTCGTCGGTGTAGATGGCGGAATTGGATTCAGTTGTTCTTGTGTTCAGGCGCAATTTTGGTTTCTAACAACCACCAATCTGCCTTCTCCCCGTTTAGGTTATTGTAAATTGCTTCAAATACATATAATCTGCTGTGCCAAACACGTAAGATCAGTTGGCTCTTGGGTGGCAAATGAATCGAGGCGGATGGTAGCGATATGTCTAGTTGGGTTAGCATTAATCTTTGTTTTAGATGCTGGAAATTGGAATAGGATTTTGAACTTCTTGTACCTAATTCATGGCAGTTAAAGCACCGGGTTTTGGAACCAATTTGTCATCGAACTTTGCTTTCGTTATTGCATTCTATCCCCTGAGCACACAGCCACACATTGAATGAAAGTATGAAACTATTGAGTTTCTTACAACGTATACAGTGGTGCTAAACCTAATCTTACTATTTCTTGAGGAATGCTTTTGTAGGATGCCACTGTGTTAATTGATCCCAGTCACCTGTATATAATTGATTGATGGTAATAGAAACCTATGAAATCTACCTATTGTAGATCATGCAAATTGATCTATAATATCTTTTTTTTTCTTTAGGTCAGCTTCAGCATGATGAAATGCTCTGAATTCCTTCTTTTTTTTCTTTCTGGTTTCTGCTTGCTGTTAACCTGTTTCTGAAGCTGCAGACTTTGACTTCACTCGGTTTTGACTTATGTCCATGTAGGTTATATATGTGTTGGTGAGGATGCTGATCTTCCACTCCACTTTCACCTGGAAACATTGGATAGGCTTGGTCCTAACAAGTGTGGCTTATTGGGTTCCATATCAACAACTTTCTTCAATGGCAAAGCCTACCTATTCAGAAAACGGAGAGCTAATTGATGGCGGATTTGATATGAGCTCTGGTGGAGTTTGTGGGTATGCCTTCGTTTACTGTTATTCTCATATTCTGTTTAGTATAAAGTGCGGTGTTTCTACTGCAAAACTCAGATTACCATGGTTTATGTCTATCAGTATACAGTGGGATTTTTCTCAACATGATGTCATAAAGGTCAATCAATAATCATGGAAAATCAGATCCCTTGGTCCATCTTTAAATGAATAAAGTTGCAAGTGCATTCACTAGCTCATCTTTGGACATTTAGAATATGCCTTTTTCCTGTGCTAATAGGAATATTCCACAGCATTGAGGAGGCAAGTGATATGTGCTATCCTTAGTTGTTAATCAACTTGGAATGGGCAGTTGGTCAGATTTGATTCATTTTCTAAGAACTATCCAGTGCAGCTTACAGGGAGCTATTAATTTGTACATAGTTATTAGTTACCTCAACTTATCTGACATGAGCTGTCCAATTCAGAGGTTGGCGGGGTCTTTGAATCTCTCTCTTTGTGAAGACCTCGTTGTCCTCGAATTTGATAGTTCAGGTTGGCGAATAAGTTGTGGCCATCCTTCGGTGGATGGTACTCCATAGTAGTAAATTAGTTGGGTTGGACCAAGATCTTTGATCAAAGTGGTAGGATTTTCGTAACAAGAAAAGTTAGGATTGGGGTTTCAGTAATCAGTTTTCCAGACGGATAGATGGGGGTTGCATGTGAGAACTGAACCCTTACGCTCTAGATTTTAGCTGTCGAGTGGACATCTTTGTCCTAAAAAAAAGTTATGGCTGCTGAGAGGGGATCTCAGAGCCTGTTTCTCATTCTCTTGCTGTTATGGATTTCTCAGACCAGATGGTATGCATTCTTTTTTGAGAACTTCACTGTTAATTGGCAGATTCCGTTCCAGACCCTTTTTACAAAACTGATGGTCAAATAAAGTTTGGCGCTTTACCTAGTTGTCTTGTATCACCAACGATAATGCAGTCGTTTGCCCAATGCTCAGTGTCTTTAATAGAGGGAGCTGAAACAACATTAAGCTTATTGTTGATCATTTCTTGCAGATATATGCACGATGTTATCTACATTACAAGCTTTGTGCAAATCATGTCTATCATCTCCGGAAAATTTTGGTACACGTACTTGGTGGTAAGATAAACTTGTATGTCATTTTATGTTTAAATAGTATGCAACTACTTAAAGTGGTGTTACAGAAAGTAACCATGTGATATGTTATTCAACAAGATTCTCTCAGGTTGTCTGTGACCATTAACAATTCGGGTTTTTAATGTGAAAGATCAAGATATTTAGTTTGTGGAAATTGAGTTGGCAACTCTTTTTTTCCTGCAGAATCTTGTGGAAACTATGTGTAACCCATTTCTTGATCTCTGTAGATACCAATATTTGCAGCTTACAAGTCTTCTGGACTCATCAAAGGACTCCTATCGATGGGTTCAGAGGTATCTCCATCTTCATCGACTCTAAACACTTGTAAATAAGATGTAATCAAATGCAACGTGATTAGTATGTCTGTTAACTAGGGAGGCGAGGAGGATGAAAAGACGCGTAAGAAGAGGGAAAAGATGGAGAAAAAAGCTTCGCGAGGCAAGATGGTGAAGACAAGAACAAGATGATGCACACGTCTCGGATGTTTGAAACCGACACACTGCTATTCGCATGAGAATTCTGGGGGATCTGGTGTGTAACCGCAGCGACGTAGGATTCACAAGTTCATGAATGGACCAAGTTCTGGTTAACTTTCTTTCGGACATTGTCGCGTCCTATCATTTTCCGATGCCATAGTGGTGTTGTGTACTAAATTAGGTTGACGGCAACATATCCAAGGATGTGATACAAGAATAGAAAATGGTAGAGAATGAAAATCCAGTGGATTATGTAAACTTATAAACTTTTCAAGTTGCATGGAATCAAATAACCTAACTTGTGCCTCATTCGAATTTGGATCTCGATCATTTGTATCTATATGGAACTAGCAATACTTGTTATTCTCTGTCCTTGAACCAGCAATCTCATGTGATAAGAGTAGGAATTTGATACCAGAAAGAAAAAAGGTAAAATTTGGTGGGGGCCTTTAACCTATGTCGAAAAGATAATATTCAAGTGACTTATGAAATAATATGTAAATTCAGGTGACTAAAGTGTAATTTACTCCGATTCAATTCTAAGTTACCCCTTGGGTTAAAAATCCCCAATTCCTCCATCAAACTCCAACTTCCACTCTCCTCTTCTGCTTCACGATTTTCGCGTCGAGACTTACCGAAACAGTAATGGAGGTCGGGAACGGCGGCGTGGGGATGTCGGAGCTTAAGAGCTGCCTGAGCAGCTTCGCCGACGCGGGGAGTACCGAGAGCCACCGCTACTTCCTTTCCCGGAGGACGGCCCTGGAGATGCTCCGGGACAGAGGCTACACCGTTCCCAGCTCCGAGATCGAGCTCTCGCTCGAGGAGTTCCGTGCTCTGCATGGCCAGAACCCGGACATCGATCGCCTCAAGTACTCCGCTCCTCACAAGTCCGACCCGGCGAAAAGGGTATAACCCTAATTCCTTGTTTTGTGATGTCAATGTGAATGCCACAACCGAAACCCGCTCCGTTTCGGTTTACTAGTCATTTGGTAATCATGGTTGTTAGCTGTACTGGATGCTCGAGTTTGTTTAGGGGCTAAAGAGTTATTTGGTGGTCATTTGGTTAATGGTCGTGTATCGATGGAAATATAGTGTTGTGGGGTTGAACTCTCGGCCCCCACGCCCATTCGGAGGTCCTTTCAACAATCAGGATGGATCATTTACATGCATATTAGTTTGCTGCTTCGAAGATCTAATCATTTGTCTTCTCATTTGTTTTTTATTTGAGAGAGCCATTGTCCTTAATATTGACGCTGGTTGTGAAATGGCGGTGCTGGTTGTTCTTTGAATTCTGTAGATGCTGGTGATGTTTTCGGGGCCAACGGTGTTGAAAGTGAGCAGTGTCCGTCTCATTGGTGCTCAGATTGCCAACAAAGACACTTTGGCTGGGATGATATTCATCTTGGAAAACAAGATGACTAGCCAAGCTCAGAAGGCATTGGAGATTCTTCCCTTCAAGGTCGAGATATTCCTGGTAAGTTACTTGTTAGTATTTGCACCTTTTTATTCCACTTTCATGAGCCAGTTGCCATCAGTTGTATATTTGCTTTGTTGTCAAGGGTCTATTTATTTGAGTAGATGGAAGTCATTCGTCTTGGTCTAACGTAATCAGGAGCTTAGGTGTTGTGTATTCTATAGGCTTCAGCTATTCTGTCCATGCCACTGCTGATGGCTGGAAAGGATACGACTTGTTTACTTTCAGGTGTAATATAATACCCCAGTTATGTTGCTCTGCAGAAGAATTTGTCTTTATCAGAGGTATATTCTCTTTAAGAACATGGGAGTTGACAATGACAGATATCGTGCTAGAATAAGTGTGATCCATGTTTTTGCTGCTCTGAATTCGGTTGTTGTCTCCTAAGTCTTACGACAGTAAAGTAAGCAGCACACACAATTGTTCGCATTTACGGGACAAAGAAATGGATGAATGCTAGTTCAGCTCAAGATAAGTTCATGACTGGAAATCTTCCTAACCCAGCACCTTTTCTATCCCTATTAGTCAGCATTCCCGTGACGACAAGGTTCCTTTCAAGCATTGTTTCATCCAATTGTTTCTCACCTAATTCACAAAAGTAAAGGTTCCTTTAAATGCCTGATGACTGTTCATGATTATCGAAATAGCTAGTGGGTTTTGGTTTCATTTTATAAATTTTCAGATTTCAGGTTATGTGCTAACTGGTCCGTAGGTAATTGTAATTGCAAATGCCATTTGATTTGGTTGTTACTGCCCTGTATGTTTGATCAGTGATTAGACTATTGAACTCTTTAAGAACATTGCTCGAGGAGTATATCTGTTAAAAGCTTCTCGTTCTCCCTAGCTTCCGAAAGAACCACTTAGTGTTCTCCTTGGCTGCTGAAAGACCTTAATCCAGTGTACATGCGACTAGTTGCTCAGTCATAGACTAGATGGTCAAATGTATCTGTTAATATTCCGGGCTATGATGCTTGCACCAAGTTTATTATTGTTCTTTATGATTCTGATTACTGTCTTGAAAACTTCATTCACGCTCTCACTATGGTTTGTCCGGCTCACAGATCAGTGACTTGCTCGTTAATGTCACAAAGCACGTGTTGAAGCCAAAGCATGAGGTGCTCACAGACCAGGAGAAACAAAAGCTCTTAAAGGAGTACAATATCGAGGACAAGCAGGTGGGCATCTTAATTCAGGCTATGAGCTAGCTTTCCTGGGTGCTTTCTTTTCCGTGTGCGTCATGTTAAGGTTGAACTCTTTTATAGGTGTCGAGTTAAACAGGTTAATACTTTCTTACACAGATGAACATCAACGACACTATTAGGACACCGTAATTAATCTTACCTTACATTTTGCACATTGTGGATAGCTTTCTAATCACGGATGTTATACTTTGCCAGCTTCCTCGATTTTCAAAGAAAGATGCAATCGTTAGATACTATGGACTGCAGAAGGGACAAGTTATCAAGATCACCTACAGCGGAGAGATCACGGAGATGCAAACCACGTACCGCTGTGTTTGGTGATCTATTTGGCATCAATTACTGTTGTAAATTGTAGGCATCTTAGTTTTAACTTGTCACTTTGAATCCAAATTTTTCTCCGGATGTTTGATGTTTCAGCTCCGAATACCCATTGACTTTTGGATCTGTCTCTTAACCACTCCTAGCTGACTAACAATCCTCGCATTCCATCAAAACAAAGTCTCCGGCTCCGGGAATTGATTAGACCATACAAACCATGGCAAAACTTGGTCTAGCTATCGAGGATTTCAGAAAAAGGAAAAGTAACATTTGTTCTGTTTCGTATCAAGCATAATTCTGTACTTCCCAATTGTCAGATAATAGAAACTCCACCTCTTTGGTGGAACTATAGGAAACCGGAACCTAAAAATTGATGGAATTGAAATTCCGAGTAGCTAATGGAATGAGAAAGTGACAGCAGCACAAACCAATCCAATTGAAAAACTCACTTCAACCGCTATCAACAAACTCTTTTTTAGTTTCAAATCTATGAACAGCTACACGAAAATGTTCCATCTTTGTACAATGAGAGTCGTTTGATCCCATGATAGAGATGCCCGAAACGTCCCAAAACCGCAGAACACCAACATCATTCGTATCCGGCAAGCGCATGAATGAGAGATTGCTCGAAGAACTGCAACAAACACTCGTCTAAACATAGTCGATCCTTGCTCGTGTCTGCAAAAAAGTCATCAACTTCACAATTATGCAAATGCGAACACTCTTTTGGATGATAAGAAAAGCTAATCATCTTCAGATTTCCTAAATCCGCAGCGTGGCTCGTCGTGGATCAATAACCATTTGTTCTACGATTCGAGCAGGGAACATGATCAGTCGACCAGGAAATCGATTATGATTAGACAAGACGAACCATATGTGGTCCTTGCTATACACAAGTCTTATGAAGTATGAACACTACTGGACTAAGATCCTCGCTAGGGCAATATCGGAATTTCCGAGACTACCATGCCCAAGCAGAGGCAAGCGTGTAAGAAAGTAACAAACCAGCGAAAAAAGAAGAAGCTAAAACCCTAGCAAGGAGTTCAAGGGAAGGTAAGTGGAGGAAGAGGAGAATTACCCAAATCAAATACTTTTTGAGGAAGAAAAGAAAAAGAAAGGATCAGCCAACATGGAAAGGGGAGATATCTCCGGTTCGAATAGCGGAGGCGAGGTCGTCGGCGACCGTCAAGCAAGACGACACCCATCCTCTCAGTGCCACCCAAACCATCTTCGCCATCCACAAGGTCATCCCCAATGGTACGGCCATTCGGAACACCCACCAAATCGACTAATCCAAAATTGACTCGAGTATTAACGTTCTACCCTCTTTTATAGAGAGTGACGTACACTTGTCCTCCTTCCAAAATTGGTCTAAACTCATCGGGTGGGTGAGTTTAGTCTTCTGGTTATAGAAGGTAATTTTTTGGGCTTTTATCACCCTTTTTGGATCGATCAGGTGTCGGTCTCTTCATAAAAAGATATTTGTAGATTTTTTAAAACAAAAATTGGATTTGATCTTTGGGTCTGTTGGTCTGATTGGTCCATGTTGATCGAACTAAATTTTTTTCTTATTATTTTTAGGGACCCTTATTTTTATGTATTTTTTTGAAATATAAATGAGTATATAGGTATACTAATAATAACTAAAAAATATAAGTATACTAAATTTTTGTGCGAACTGTCTAGTTCGACCAGATTTTTTGGACGAACCATTTAGTTTGACCAGAATTCGTTCAATCCAATTCCACTACTTCTTTTTTTCCTAAAACGATCTAGGTCGGATCGCCAATCAGACCATATTTGTTAAAACCTTGGATATTTGTTGAAATTCAACTTAAGAAAGATATTGTCATATAATTAATATCTTTTCGTTATTCTCTATGTTTGTTATTATATTGACTTTTTTAAGTTTCAGTTTATATTTTACAGCTCATATGTTAATGAGTTCAACTTTTTAAATTATTTTTGTTAGTGGTGGGGGAACAAATTATTTGGAATCTGATATTCGAAAAAAGTATACTAGAATGAACTTTTTTAAAAACATTATAAAAATTTCAAATTGGTTAAAAATGATTTGGAATTCATGCAAATCGTAATTTTGAGTTGGGTAGATTTCATTGTACCTAAAGCAAATTATAATAATAAAAAAATGTTTTTAGTGAAATCGGTAGAGGACCAAACAAATACACTTTTTTCAAATGGTATGTGCAGTTTTTGCAAATATAGTGTGACAAATTCAAATCTAAATATTCAGTTGAAATCAAACGAAATTGTATGATTCACTTTTTTTTAATGTATTCCACACAAAAAAACCTTGATAATAGTGCACATGTAAGCTCCAATCACCGACCGATATTTATCAGGTCAAATAAGATATTTCGAATTCGATTGATTGATAATACAATTATGAAAACATATAAATAATTTGTTGTAACATGATATTTAAAAAAAACCTTGATATACTTTGACCATGTAAACTAGGCAACCTCCTCGTTTGATTAATCCGCAAGTGAATTTCCATTAGAAATGATAAAGAAATAACAATATTCCAATCAGGCACCTCCACGTACTTGGCTCACCGCCAATCTTACACGTGGCACTAATCCACCTGTACTCTCCAAACCCATATAAACCAATAAACACATAAATCAAATGAAAGAAAAAAAAAA
>SOPF01025048.1:22988-102683 GCA_012979155.1 Hypericum perforatum | reverse complement strand
AAACGAAACCATCCGACGGAAATTGCAATTGGAGCTCATACGAATATTTGCAATAAGCCATAAAAAACACGCTACATCATTCATTCATTCAATCTTTCTTGGACAAGTCCTTAGGCCATTCCAATTTGGGCCAATGGTTCTTTAGGTCCAATCCAACAAAAGGTCGGTCCATCTTTATTGAAAAAAGGGTTGGTAGGAAACATTGATATTTGGATCAAGTTCTTTAAACCATGCTTAATTTCTATCATTAGTAAACACTGGGGCTCGGATCATAAAATCATGGGGTTTTTTTGTGCGTGAATATAATTTGGTATAGTCGTAAATAAACATAATCTTAGTTGCAAAAAAAAAAGATTTGTATAAAGCTCGAAATCAGAGATGAAGAGTCAAGCCTTTATTATATTAAAGCATTGATGAGTTGAATCACACTTCATCGCTCTTTTTGTACATAACTAAAATAAACATGGGCAATCAAGATCAATCTCGAAGCTTCCAAGGGGTACACTCACAACCCCAGTCTGGGTTGCAATTACAAGCTCCAGTTAGACCGCATTCACGATCACTGCAGACGGATGTATTTTTGCAATCATCGTACGTTTTACATTTTATCTGAACTGGTGGCTTTTCTGCCTCGCCATCTAAACACAAAAGAATTGTTTGTTAGTGTATCTATATAACAAATGATTACTGTTATTACCCATGATGACTTTTAATAGCATGCCAAATTCTTTTTGTAAAACACTAATGGGAGATAATTAAAAAAAAAAATTAAAGCTAAGTGTAATATAATGTGCATAAAAAATATGGGTCGAAAATAGGATAAACTAACATGAGATGACGAGGACCAAGGTCAGCAAAAAAGCTAGCTTGTTGATAGCCATGTTAACTTCTGATTGTGTTGAATTTGATGCTGAACTCTTAGTTTATTGTCTATCTTCTTATTTTATATTTTAATACTGTGAACTCTCCGATACACACACACACACACGTATATATAGAGAGATTTTACAAGCGAAGGATCAATCTCTTGGAGAAAAATATAGCAATTAAGTTAATGAAATTCAGTTGGAAGGATAAAGTTTAGTTTATTAAATGGAAGGTACTATTGAAGAAAACTTATATGGAAACCTATTTATGTTGGGAGACTACTAGTCTGCTACTTTTAGTAATGACATTCAATTTTATTCCATATATATGCAATAATGATCAGAAACTTGTTCTAACTTAATCAAATAGTGTTCTAACAATTAAGAATCAAAAGTGTTAAATATTTTTATGAAAAAAATTATAGATTCGAATCTAGATTTGTTGATATAGTTAGTATTTGGATACCATGGTATTAATTTTTTTTAACAAAATCCTTTATTTGGAAAGTTGTTATGTTTTATCTTAATATGACCTTCGTTTAATAAGCTTCCATCTGAAATTATAAAGTAATGTCAATGGATTTTTTATTCCACATTTCTGTTACTTAATGTAAACTGTTGTAACTTCGTCATGCCCACACAACTCATTTGTTGGATAAGTTCATGCCCACAAAATTATGAGCTGTTATTCCAATTCAACATACTGAAACATCTTTATTAGCAAAGAATTTAGCCCACAAATAGTCAATCCTTCCACGCAGTTAGCAAACACTTAACAGGTTGAGCTACGTTTAAACTAGCTAGCTCATTTTGTTCACCCAAAAGCTTGTCATGATTGTGAAATAAAGAAATATACAAGGCAGGGCATATTAAGATAAAATATTAACATAGTTTGAGACGTGTGATTGATTATATTTTTTTCAGAAGTGAACAACTTTTCAATAGTTTCCACAATCATGTATTTTCGAATTCTAGTGGTATAAAAGTTGAAGTACTTGAAAAATTACATGAGTTATAAAAATTCTAGTGATACGTTAAGAAATTAAATTGGAAGGATCATATTTAGCTCCTCATAGGGAAAGTATTCCTTTTGATTTTGTAAAAGTATACCTTCCACTTAATATGCACTTCATTTAAAGAGTCCTCATATGAAATTAAGAAGTAATATGGATCAATTTTACTCTTTAATTAGGGTGCTTAATGCACATCGTGAGGCCCATACGATTATGGAATATTGCTCCAACAAAACAAAAATCTGAAGCATCTTTATTAGCAAGTAGTTGGGCCCCCAAAATCGGCAATATTCCAACGCAATTACAAACACTTTAAGAGGTCTAACTATGATAGAACTAGCTAATCCAAGAACTTATCGCATTGGTAAAATAAGAAATAGATAAAATCCGCAAAATGTATTGTAGGAATTCAATCCTGACAAAATGTCGAAATCTAATCAATTTTGACCCAATATTTAAAACAAAATTTTGTCAACAGAATTTGGCGGAGTTTAATCTTACACTACTTACGAGGTACAAGCAATGTCCCAATAAATTTTCAGAAAGAAATGTTGCTAAGGCTCCAATTGGTGTGGTCCACATCTAAATTTTTTTTCCACAAAAAACTTGCTCAAATCAATCGCTCTCGCCCTTGCAGAAGAAAAGGTGAGATGTATCTGAAGTCTAGACAACTTAATGACTGTATGTAGACAAGAAAACATAAAGTTCGAAGGTAGAATTGTGTTTACACATGCAACCAGATGTCCTGAAAGCGACAATTCGCTTATTTGCTAGCCGTTTGGCTAAGTTCAAGCGGACAACAAAATCCAATTACCATCCATTTGGAAATTACTTGGTTTATTTTGTGTTTATGGGCGCACCACAACCCTACGCTTGGGTTAAATAATTAATACATTCTTCTGCCTATACATTTTTACATCCCACATTTTTTGTACATCGTTTAGTCCTGTTTATCATCGACGCAGAGCTCTAAATCAGGAAACATGATTGATCTATTAAGTTCTTTGTCGACGGTAGTTCTTTTTTGACAAAATTTTCTAAATGTATTTGTAATTACACCTAAATAAATTTTAAATTTTCTTCAATTTTTTTTTTGTGCAAAAGCATCCTATGGCAATAAATAATAACTATTTAATTCATTTTTTCAAAGATATTGAAGTTTTTTTTTTGAAAAAAAGAGATTGAATCTCGATACTTTATATAATTAATCAATATATTAAATATCTATATTACATACCCCGGGTTCGATGTATCCAAATGTGCACTCACGCCTAGAGGTTCGATGAATTATGAAATGAATCCGTATATTAAATATATAATTAATTAATCAATAAATTAAGTATTCATTAGTAAAAGGTCATATCTCACTTGAACATAAGTTAGTCATATAATAAATATCCAATGTCCTACAATTTCAAAAAATAATGTCATTGTCACTAGAAGATCATTCGAGAGAGATCTGTTTTATTTATCTTATCTATTGGAAGAAATACCTAACTTGGAATACTTAATCAAGCTTCCCTAAAAAAAATGGACAACCCAATAACGAGACAAGAAAAACCTTAATTTGTCTCATCTCCCGTTACGAGATAGATACTGCTGATTCCCTCAACGGAAAAGCCAAAAAGTGTACAAGAAGACTAATAAGATCACATTATTCCTCTCAAATCCAATTTTTTCCTTTTTTCTCCAGCTTTAAACTTGTAAAAGAAGCAAACCCAAAAAGCTTATTCTTCTTCCTGGCGTAGGACATGCAAAATGGTAAATCATTATTCGTTCTGAGTATATCTTTTTCTGTACCCAAAAGCATGGAACAATTCTTGTCTGCCTGTTTCTTGCATCGCATCGAATTGACTTGTAGATTGTGCAAAAAGCTTGCTTTTTTACCATTTTCTTTCCAATCCAAAAAAACTTTTTGCTCTTTAATTCTCTTACATTAGCATATGGGTTGATCTAAGCAATAAATAGGGTTCTGACTTATGATATATATATATTTCTACCAAAAAATATATACTAGAATCACCTTTATAGTACTCATCAAAGAAAAACCTTGAAATTAAAAAATTTAGTTAAACCCTTTAAAATCCGAAAAAAATCTATCAATTGTTTTTATCATTAGATCACCAATATACCTGAAAAATATCACAAAACGAAAAATATATTCAGTTCAAACAGAAAAAACTAACCTGACCAACGACCCCCCATGACCACAAAAAATATTGTCAATTTACAACATCAAGTTTGTTCCCACTCGACCTTATAAAACAATTTGTACCTACTTGCTTATGAAAATCAAATATTTATTTCATAGATAGATTTGAATTTGTGTGATTATTTTCAAACTATGTAATTAATTAATGTACTCTCTCAAATTGTGGAATTTCTTGATATGATTTATGACGGGATTGGTGGGTGCAGGAAATGCCAGCGAGGAGCCATGTGTTCAGGCCTGTGTATGTACTTCCAGGAAAGAAAGAGAGTACTAGTTTATTTCATTTTAAGATAGGGAACGAGAAGACTTAATTGAAATAGTACCATTTACAAGAGGAGAAAAAAAAACCATTTGCAAGTCAATCCGGATTCATAGCTCAGAAACATACAATTCCTTCCATCACTTACCGAAATATATTACCCCATTACGACAGGACAAATAATACATGATCTTCACAAAATCGAATATCGAACTGTCGATTAAACTGCCAATTTACAGAGAGTCAATTAAATCGGTTAGACACTAACTTGAACCTTAACCGACTTGTGTACAGGCAGGACATGTTAAGATTCATGAACCTTAGTGTCGAGGAATGGTTTGTTAACCATGTTCCTCGGTTAGAACCGGCTCATGACCAAGGGCTACACAAGAGGAAGAGGATGCAAAAAAATATAAAACCATTTACAAAATAATCCTGATCCATAGATTAGAAACATACAAGTCCCTTGATCACTCGTCAAAATATATCATCGTATAATGAGAAGATAAAAAACAATCCACGATCTTCCCAATCCTAATTAATCAAGAAATAAAAAGAGAGACGGAAATGAAACAATTCACGAAAAAATATGAGGAAAAAAGTATTAATCAACCAGGGGTTTTACAGGCACAGATCAACAAGGAGAACTCGTTAGCCTTGCCCTGACCCTTCTCCTCTAAATTATTCTCTTCCAACCACAACCTACTGTCCAATCCACTTCTTGCCCTAAACATAAAAATTGCACGCCCTGAAGAATTAATAGGAGAATTACTTGGACCATCCTCCTTAAAGAACCAATCATGTAAATCCCACATCATGTCTACCAATAAACCATCCAAGAATATTGTCTGATTCCCTCTAAAATTCCACTTCAGCCTCTTCACTTGGAAGATCCTCTTGTTATCTATACAAACAGACAATACAGGATTCTTCGACGACGACAACGATGATCCATCTTCCTGATCTCCACTACACTTGATCATAATGTCATGAGCCGACCCGGAATCGAAAAACTGTGCCTTGGTTGAGTAGATTGTGTTACCTGAGAAGTGCTCACTCCTTGAGACCAGATTAGAGGATTTGGCCATTGGGAACTTGGACTTGAGGCTCTTGACATTGGCTTCTTCCTCCATGTCTCCAAGGACTAACCCCAATTCTGAGTCCACCATAACAACTAAGTAAAACCCTTTGATTGGCTCTGGTGATCCATTTCCATGGCAGGCAATAGAGAGGTCCCAATAGACCTCAATACTTGAATTGCAAGATTGGAATGACTTGGTCCCTTTGACTTTCCTCAGTTGGTGGCTTCTGTCTGAACAATTTGTGGTGGTGTTGCTGATGGAGATCGTTAGCCCTTGGCTTAGGAATTTGGTGCACCATGAGACTGTGATCAAGAAGCTGTTTTGGGAGGAGAGTTTGATTCTATAAACACAATTAACAATGTTTGGGATTGAAGGGGATAGTTTAGGAGTTAGAAAGGGTTGGTTTGAAGGGCCTGAGCAATATGAGTCTGAGACTTTGATGGCATGTTCACTGTAACAAGTTGCTATACTCCTCATCTTAAAAAAAATATGGCTCCAAAGAGAATGAAGGCTATTGAGAAAACTATGTACTTCTTTCCTGGACTTTATGTGTGGTTTTGGAAAGGGGGAGGAATGGAGAAAAGGGTTTTAAGAGTGTTGTAGGGGAAAATACTTCCTTGCCTATGGAGGAAGAAATTCAAAATGGAATAATGAGTTTCTCTATGAACTTTTTTTTTTTTGAAGGTAATTGATCAAGTATCAGAAGATTGAAGATGACAAAAGAAGAAGGTAGCCAGGCCCTCTCTGTCTTCTCCCATGTGAACTGCCCTTTTTATTTTCCTAACATACTCATAACTCTTGGAGAGAAAAATATACAAAAAAAAACTCAATATAATTCTTTTTTATTTTATTAGTTTATATCACCTCATATGAATTCAATGAACTAATTAATTCAAGTTCAAATTCAGTAAGATCTTTTGGGAGATTCTCAACACATATATAACACTATTGTGTTCTCAACTACTAAAAATTTAGATTCTTTTAAACTTAAATAAGTCTTTTATTAATTGATCTAATTATTTATCGATATACTCTTTTATTTGATTAGTGGACAGCCCATCATCCCCAATAAATTCCCCTTTCTTTAATTAAATGTATATACCCTTTGGTGTAACTTACTATATGTGCGCCCTTGTTCTCACAATAAATTAGGAAGAGAAGAGAAGACTAGGAAACATTCAAGTGGTTTCAATATCAATAATTTCCACAGTTGCTGTGACAATTCATCTACAATATTGGGTCTTGTCGTCAGGGTTTAGCCAATTAATAACATAAGCTAACAGCGTTTGACCTGACCATATATATAAAAATTAGTACATGTTTTGGGTATCCCCAGGCTGATGGCAGATTATATTAATAAATTCAAAATTGATACCCAATAGTCTAAGAGAACGCTAGCTAGTGACACATTGAAAATTCAAGGGTGATCTCTCCATGAGTAAAATTTGGATGTATTCAATGGTTGAACTATTTATGATTCATTTTATATTCCAAAACTTTATTAAAAAATTAATGATACAAGAAAACCGCATATTTGCTTCCGCAACTGGTATACATGATATGAAATCAATAGGGTCATATTCAGTTAGCTAGAAATTAATTTTCTCAAATGTCAAATCTTCTGAAAAGTCTTGGAATCTTTTACTTGTAAACGCTTAAGCAAAAACTAATTTAAATTGTACGTGGGGTTGGGAATGGAATTGAATTGGATATGGGATGGAAGTAAAGGAGGTGATGGAGAAATTTTGGTGAAATCGGTGACAATGATGGTGGCCCTGTGGGCATTAAAAGATGGCCCTTTAGATTCACCTACTGCGTGGCTAGAGACAAGTAAGAATCATAATGAGAAGCTTCATATGTAACAGCCACAGCCCTCTCTCTCTCTCTCTTTGCTCGTGGAGCATCCATTAGTTAATTAATTACTCATGCCAAGGGATTCAGTTACGAATGAACCTGAACTTTGTCATTTAATAAAACTGGCTTGTCTTACATGAACACCTCCCTTTAGTAGATTGTATTTTGGTTGATTTTCCATTCTTTTGTCGTATTTTGTTAAATAATTGAAGAGAGATAATGCATCAAGATGTTCTTAAAGGGTTTGACAGGTATTTTATCAAATAAGACAGATATCTTAGATATTGCTTAAACTGGTAAATGATGTAAGTGCATTTAGCATAGATAACGTCAAACATTTTAACAAATCTTGTTTTCCTTATTATTTGATTAAATATTACTCTCTTGTCATGTTAAATTATTTGTATAGACTTGCTATATTAAATAACTTCAAAAAATAAAAAATAAAATCACCAAAAAAATTAATGTCTTCCTCCGTTCAATTGACCGAATTGAGAAACAACGTTTCTACTACATTGCGAATGTGCATATTGTGAGGGGAACATTTATGACTCATCCCATCACGTAACCGACGCTAAATAAGAGAAATTATAGAGACTCCCGGAGGATAAAATGATGACAATTACTATTTTTAAATATTATCTAGACACTTTTCTTGCAAATATTGTTAAAAAACACAATAACCTTTTATGTAAATTCGCGATGCTTAACTCTGATTATTATTTTAATAGAGAAAAGGATGAAAGGTAATGTGTTACATCTCTCACGTGAAAATTAATCCCAACCTTAAAAAGGAAAATGGACAATTTCTGCCAATGAGAGCCAGACCAGAGGCAGACACTGTCTCTCCCGCAGTGGAACAATGGATGACATTTACGTAATTATGGTTACCATGAAACAGACAGAATTGAATTCGAGTCGAAGTCTAATGATTTAACCTTTTTCAAACATTTCAGAATGCCTTTTTTCCCTCTATTTTTCCTTTTGCGTGCAATTAATTTTATGCTAAATTAACTTATTGTTTGTTAAAAACGATTAACTTACCGTTTCCTGTTCAATATTATCGCCATGTTTCCAGTTACGTGAATGCAGAATTTCCCAACTCCGCGAAAACGAAATGAGGTGCAAAGCGTACAAGTTTTGTTCTCTATTCAACGTGACATGTTTCCACGTTAATATGGATATCTAAAAATTGGGAATTTTTTTATTAGTAGTTGCCCGTTCTAAAGAAAATAAAAACCCTTCGTTTTTAATTTACTAGACAACGGAATAACACTTCGATGCATGTGCCACCCGATTGTTGGTCAATAACAAAAATTACAAGTATTAAACAATATCGAAATCAAGTTATTGAAAGTTTAACAATATTTAATATTTGTTAAATAATTTTACATCTATTCAAATGATATATCTGACTTGAATCTTTATTAACTAATTCGGTGATGTCCAACTTTAGTATCATCCAAAAATTAATTTGTTGGTAAAGATGTTTGAGTGGTTGTTGACTAATTCAAAAATCTTGATTTTAACTAATTATCCATCCGTCATTACAATGTTAATTGGCAACGGCAGATATGTTAATTTTGTCTCTTCCGATTAACAAGATATGTGTTCTTGAAAAAAAGATTATCAAGATATGTTAATTTAGACCTCTGATACATTGGATTTCTTGAATTAGTGATTCAAGTGTTTACCGCTCTTAGGATCTTTAGACTTTTTTTGGGTGAAGTATTTAATGGGCAACACTGGAGCCTATTAAAACCAGGCAAGAAAACAGGTACAAAAACTGGAAGAAAGTACAATTTCTTTTTCTGAGAAGGTACAATTTCACATGAGATCAGGGGGAGAAAGGAACAGTGACATCAACTTTTACATTTGAATCACTCCAGACATCAAAGGTAATAAAAAGGGTGTTATCGAGATCTATTTCAAACGGTAAAAACTCTTCTAATTCAAATTATACAGGGCCCCTACTACAAAAACGTACAAAACTCAGAGACTTGAGGGTAATTTACTCATATTCTTAACATAAACATAAAGTTAGGTGTTCCAAATAAACATGTTTCTGGGTACCCTTTTGTTATTATTCAAAAAATTTAGTGCACCAGAAAAGATAAAGAACTACATCTAGTTTCCCACATAAGAATATTTAGTTATCTAGTGATGTTTCACATTGCATCCAACCTATTGTAACACCTGATCTAACTATTGCATTATATAGAAAATTAACAACTTACCAAAAAAATGTTGGTCCCTAATCTGTCTACATGTGATATGGCTTCATTGTCGGAGGAGTCAGAGAATGCTGGCCCAAATTCTTTAAGGGTTTGCTTATTTTCTATGTTTCATTTGATGGGCCTTTCATTAACTCTTATGTACTGGGCCATTCTTTCGGACTCCAAATGTATTTATTTCCAGACCGCTATTGCCCAGTAAAGTATATATAACTTTTTTTTTATTTGTCCACGGAATGATAATCTTGGTATACTGCCAAAAAAATAATTATACTCGTATGGTAACAGTACAAGAACAGGTAGATCTCGCTCGTTTAAATCCGTGAGACAATAGAACAATAGTGGTATAAGATCCATTTCATGAGAGGGTAACATTTTCATTATACTCATAACCAATAACGTAATTAAACATATCAGCTTCATTCCTCAAATAAATTCGTGTTACGTGAATAACCAGTCCAACGAGCAAAATTAGGATAAAGTATTGTATAACTTTCCTATTATAAACACAACAAAGAATCTTTTAATCCGACATTTTCTTGGTCGATACACTTTGTACTGAAACCACTCAAAAAGTTACAAAGTGCCCAAGTGATATTATTTATCATCATGTCCAAACTCACCACCGAGGCACATCTAACCATTTGCCTCCTTGCAAGTGGGCCACGTGAAAGACCAGACAATCTAGAAGAAGCTGTTTCAACCAAAAGTATCTAGAAGAAGCCGTCCCCGACCGAGCCCCACCAAACCCACGCTCCCTTTCTTTTTTAAGCCTTAGTGGCTAGGAGGGAGTAGTGCCTATCCTTTGACCTTCCCTTTAAATCCAATACAAAAAGTCAAAGCCTTGCACTTACCTAAACATTAACGTCATCCCTTACGTCATTATCTCCCTTTTTTGTCTACTTGCTGCTACACATCTCGATGGACCTAAAGCTGGCCGACCCGAGATCCTTATACGGGCCGGGCGAGACACCGTTTATCTCTTCCAGGATCCGTTTGTCTCCTCTCCTCCGGATCCAGACCCGGCGACCCGCGAAGCAAATGATTCCGAGAAGGGCCAGAACCGCCCCTCCCAAGAGCGCGAGCCCAACCTCCAACCCGACGCCCATTTCTTTGTGTTCCCTCTTTCTCCTCATTTTGAAATACCCGGACTTGGATTGGTCCCCCGAACCCAGCACTGTCTGGATCGGGTAATCCACAATATAGCAAAATCCGGACCCGTTGTTGTAAACGGATCCCCAGCATGTACAATTACGATCGCAAATTCCCTCGCATTCTTCAACCGACGACGTCGTTTCGTACCTCATCAGCTCCTTAAACGGCAACTCCACGCCATTTCTTCTGATGACTTCGAACCCTTTGTTGTCGCAGAAATCGCCCGTTGCGTGCCCGTCGAAGCATTGCCCGGACTCGGGTCTGGTCTGGTTGTCCAGACACGAGCAAGGATCCGACCCAGACCCGGCCTGGCAGAATCCGTACAGGCCGCACGGGCTCGGCATCTCACAAGTATCAGATATCGCCTGATATTCGGACACCCACTGACTTCCGTCCCACGAGTAACCTCTCAGGTTCCCATCCGTGTCCAAGCGCACGATCAGGAAATTGTCCACGTGGCGGTTGAACGAGGCAAAAGCCTGGACGTCAACCGGCGGCTTTGTCCCGGTCTGGTACATACCCAAGAACCCGTCCGGGTCTACCCGGGCATAAATAGGACCGTTTTCCGGTACGACGTCGGCTTTGGCCTCTAAAGCCTTGTGCCTCCAATAAACCTGCGGGTTCCCGACCGGGTCGAACCGGGCGTAAAGGGCCATGAAGTCCTCTCCGAGCTTCATGGAGTACAAGCCATTGGAGGAGACAAGGGTCGTGTTAGAACTGAAATTCTGGGACTCCACGAGGGTATTTTGGGGAAACCCGAAACTCTCCCAGAGAACTTCCTCTTCCCGCTCCACCACGAGGTTGGACGTGTTGAGTAACACAGCCCTGTCTCCATTCGTCCCGGTTGACCAAAATGCCCCCGTTTCGGGGTCCGAAATTACGATGCTGCCATTGAAGTGGAGTTCCGCCTTCGAGGACCATCGAACTTGAGGTTGAGCTTGCCATAAGGGTAGGAGGGAAGGAAGGTGAGTCACCGCGAGGGTGAGTTTGGTCTTGCTGACTCGGAGGAAGCCGAGGGAGAAGTTCCCTGATGGGTCGTTCAAGATGGGTTCGAACTGGGTGGCCGTAGATTGGGATGGGCTGGCCACGAAGCCCACGTGGAGCTCCAACGGGACGCTGGTCGCTGTGGCTAAGAGGGTTAGGAGGAGGAGGAGGAGGAGAGGCTGAGCTGGAGAAGGGCGAATTGCTGAGTTGAGTGGCGAGTCCATTGTTGGAGATGAACGAGGAAGGTAGGGTTTGGAATGGAGCAGTATAAGCCAATATCACATGCGTAAGGGTTCTGTTTTATATGGGGGGCACTATTGGTTTACATTATTATTGAGTTCATTTGGTGGCAGACAAGAGGTGAATTATTTATTACTTGGTTATATATTAATCTGCCCCAATTTTATAAGAATTAATCAACTTTCGATAGTACATAACTCCAAACTAGTTTCAAGACAAGAGACTTCCCATTTGTTTTATGAAGCTCAACTCTTATGGAGATGTGATATTTTATGTTATTCTATTCATGGTGACTTATTGTGTATTATCAATCTGGTTGTGAATGAGTTTTTTCAAATTTGAACCTATTTTTCTCGTATAATTTTTTTTATATTTGGGTTGATTAAATTCATCTTTTTAAGGAAAGATTGTTTCAATAATGTCTTCCATAAATTAAAGTATATTATCATTTAAACAAATTCTAGATAACTCCATGTTCCTTAATGATCCTATATTGATATCTATGCCAAAAAATACGAAGATGTTGCTAATCTGCGTTGTATTCGTTTATAATTATAGTTATATGTATATGAGAGTCGTATTCCTCGCTAATTATAAATATATATTGTATTGAATTGTCCATTTCATAAAAACATACGAATTATTAGCTATTTAAGTTATTTATTTCTTTAATCTCAATTTTTTGTAATCGTATTAAATAGATGGAGTTTAGTCTCAACCGCATGTTACGGCAGGTATTTAATATGTTAATGGTTATCCAGCAACATGGTGGAATTATGACAACTAATTGTTAAATACAAATACGATTAATTATCTGCCTTCGGAGAAATGTAACAATCTGTTCACTGGCAACTGGAAATGTCAAATTTATATTCTAACGTTATTTAATATTGTGACATCAATTCAATCAGATCGTGTGCGATGATTTGGAAATTTTTTATTGGCGTTATATAATAATCGATATCAACTTACAAGCATAAATAATAAATAAACAAAACCAAGTGTACGACGCGTTTTGCGCATTGTATTAAAAAACTTTTAATGAAAAAAGGTTAAGAACGTATTTTATGCCTCCTTTTCCTTCAATTGTTTGTTTTACTTGAATCCTGACCGTACATTAGTATGTATATCGACTTGTTACGTTGTTTGATATTTTTTTTTGCAAACTTCTAATATTGAGAGCTACCAACGTTTTATTTTACAGATAGCCTTCTGGACTATAATCTTTTATTTTTATAAGATTTAAACTCAAAATATTTATAAATAAACATAATTTTTTATTATTTGGACAGTTGATCCGACTTTGACAACAAGGTAATCATATAAATTAAGATCGACCCTGTCATGGATTCAGTAACTAGAATTTGCATATAATCAATATAAATTGTAGTGGATGATGTTTGGTGGGGATAAGAACCAGTTTTCCCCCTTGCAACGAAATTTAGTATATGACAGGATGAGTGTAGCTACTCTTCTTGGGTTAGGTTAGCTGCTAAATCACAAATTAATCTTTTTGCCCAATCAAAAAATAAATTAATTTTTACTCCTTAAATCGTAAATAATATATTATGATGCTCTCACGTACATTCTGTGTGATGGTATGAAGATGATCTAGAGGCTGCAACTTGCAATAAGTGACATGGTGGCTTCATTAAATGAAATAAACGGGCAAAACCAACTTTATATTGTGTGTTTCATAAAAAAGAGAGAAGGGCAACTCTATATAGTTGCCCGAGTTCGGCACAAATATTACATCATTAAGTCGGATAACATCATATATATATATATATATATATATTAATCAAAAAAATTTAGGACTTAAATCTTGGCCGACATAAAAATTCACTTATCAAAAAACTTGTTCTTCATCTATGCACGGCTGTAAAGGCAAGTGGGAATTCAATTAAGAAGACATTGACATTTTACAAGGTGATACATTGAAGTAAAGGTTTGACTTTATTGTGATCTGACAATATCTTTGCCATCTATTTATAGAAATTCTATTGCATTGAATGTGATCAGTAAACATCAAACGCAATCCCCAACGAATTAGATTGCTATTTTTTCTCCTTCCAACCTTTTTCAACTGGCCATGTACATTTATGACGTTGAATTAAAATTTTTTAATATCATGTTATTTAGAGTCGATAATCATCAGATTTTATTTTTTTAAAATTTTTAATGATGTTTTTTACATTATTTTTAAAGTAAATCAATTTTTTACCACAGTAACCTACTAAGTTTTAATTTATGTATTGCCTTAACGTTTCATCAATCATCCCTTGCTCGGCAACTTTGCTAATTTCTCGTACTTTCTTGGAATCTACCCTAGCCTGGCCGCCTGTAATAGCTGCTTAATCAGTGTACTTGGATATATGGTGACGAAAGAAATATTTATTCTCCCTTTTATTGCTTGAATTATAGCTAGCTTTGTTGGAAATTGGACAGTCACATATCAAATTTCATGGGAGTCCCGACCTGGCCACACGTGTAAACAAATATTCGTCAACTCCTTGAATTCAAAATTTGAAGTAAAAGTGCCAAATGAACTTTGGTCCAACGGCATAAGGGTGGGGAAGGGTCTGAAAAGTCCAGGGTTCAATTCCTGACATTGTAATAGAATAGGTATTAGTATAGAAATTAGAATAGGAACTAAAAAAAATTTGAAGTAAAAGTGAGAGTTTTTAGTTGAAGAGTATATCCCACATCAATGGGTTTGGATGTATGTGAATGATAATCTACTCATAATTTTAAAATTTTTGGTGGAATATAAATATTTTAACATGATATCAAAATAAAATGATCTGTGTTTATTGTAAAATTCACAATCTGTTATACTCACATGATATCTCTCTAACAATATGAGAGATAATAACACTCTTACAAAATTAAGTTATATGAATTTCGTTTGAATAAACAAATTTGAAGAATATTTCATATCAAATGTGTCATACGGATTGGATCAATGTAAGACACTCAACATTTTACATTGTAACAACTTATTTTGACCATGTGGTTCGTGGATATCAAATGAACCTACTTCTTAGTAGGTCTATCCACTGAGCTTGTGTAGAACTAACCAAATTATGTACCGACTTTTGTATGTATTTTTTTAATTTAACATTAAGATATGGTTATTCAAAATATAAAATTTTATATTCAAATAACAAAATTACTGGTTCAAATATTTTAAAATATTTGAAATTATATTTTAGAAATACCAAATCGATGCCCATGGCACCATGGTTATTAGAAACTCTCATTAGATAGGGATACCGGATACCATCTCCATTGGCTAAAGCGCCACTTGCAGCACTAGTAATACATAAATGGGACAAATGATAAGTTCAAATCGACGAGTTTAATGAGTTCAGCGACGGCCATTCATAAGAAGTCGAAAAAGACTTGCAATAAATATGTTGTATTTGACTTTTATCCTAATATATAGGAGTTTTACCCCTCCTTTAAAAAAAATAAGTTCAAATTGACGAATTTATATAGAAGTTTCCATAGCATTAATTCTGTTCACACTATACGAAACTACAGAGGTTGATGTCCTACAATATCCAAGTCAAACTCACCCAACTTGTAAAATTTCAATTTCAATACTCTTATTTAAGTAAGGGTGATGATCATCCTGTGATAGAAGTAGTTTATCTAGAATTTGGAAGAAGAATTATTTCCACGAGGAACGGGCCGAAAAGTTCACCAACAAGTTGACAAATTCATCCCCCGTGAACTTTCGGTCGACCTTATTTATGTTGTCCATCATTTTCGATCAAAAGTCAAAACTAAATGATCACTATAACTAAGAAATATTGTTGTTTTAAAATGTGTGGGTCAACACTCAACCGTCGGTTTGATAAAAAAAAACGTGCATCTAAGTCACCTGCCCGAAATGAGAGAGATTGAACTAAACAGTGTATATATAACACACTGGACGTAACATAATGGACCACCCATCATGGGCTCGTTAGTTTTCGGCCCGAATTTGTTGCATTCAGAAATCAGAAGTAGTAGTTTACTGGGCGAAAACAGAAGTAATATGTTGAGAGTGTGATTTAGATCCACGCTCTTTCTGACCAGAACCTTAATCCGGCGCCTTAGACCTACTTAACCAGCTCAACTTCCTGTTGAAAATTCCAAACTGTGACAATATAAAGTTGTGTGGTTTGGTAGGTGTCATACAACACACGATTTCTGTACATCGTCGACACGAACGAATAACTCAAACAATGCCCAACAATCAGCTCATCGGAGCGTACTAAAAGAGGGTTGCAGATCTGAGGTCGCTCACAGTTTGCATGGAATCGGTTCTTTTTGCAGAGCCATTAGGAACAATTAGAAAGTTTCTGAGGTCGTTTTCGTTATTATCTGTCTATTAAATGAGAACGAGAAACCGGGTAGTTCCACTTTGCGTCGAATTAGAATATCAGTAACTTGATTCAACATAATCCAACTCGAATAACAGATATTGGTCGCAAAAGGAGACTTGCATGATCCAGCTCTCTGGGTACCGATAAGATCCTGCAGCTCACAAGATACACAAAAAAATTGAAAAAGAAAAGAGAAATGCATGCTTCCGTTCTTAATCTATGTCCCGGAATTCTCAATCAAACTGAGTAATACAGAGCAAGAAGCAGCCATCAGGATCCTAATTCATGGATCTCTGGAATGGAAAAATCCTAGCCGAAGGAACAACAACGGAGAAAAGAAAATAATGAAGAGGTGACATTGTTGCTAGTGATACAGCGGAGCAAGCTAAATAACTCGGGTTGCGGTCGTCCTTCTGTTGCCCAGTATCCACGGTATTCGAACTTTCTGATTTAATAAGATTCGAATGAAGCAAGACATCTAAAGAGAAACTTATCACATCAACTATCCTGGCCTCTTCATAAAAACTTCTATGCTGAAAGTTGGAAATTACAAGTACAAGATTTCAGCACAATATTTATGCAAAGCGAAATTAGTATATCGAATCCTCCCCATTCTAGAAAAACTGGTAGTGAACCTGACACTTGGCTCTTAGTATATTGAATCCTCCCATTCTAGCTTCCGCAATTATACATCCGTCTCCTGTCAGAAATTACTAGAGTATAAAATTAGACAGCAGACGATGATGACTCTGAAAATGGGTACTACGCACAAACAGACGGTGATACAGAATCCGTTTTGAGTATATCAAACCATCAAAGTAAGTAGAATGCAAAAAAGGAAAAGTGAAGATGCATTGGCAGGAACCTAGATGCATATGCATGTCTTGGCTGGAGCATACACAAGTGACTCTGTTTCAAGTTGCATAAAAATGACAAGCAGTCACCACTTGCACAAAAGTCCAAAACCAAGTAACTTTCTGGATGGGAAGAGAAAAACAAAGACTCGTATTTTTCTTAAAATAGCATGCACAGGCTAGAATCTGTCAAGGCATCTAAAAACCTAAAAACATGTTCAGGGAGTTGAACACGCACAAAAATGGCTTCAAACAACTAAGAAATAGTAAGACATCATTTATGCAGAAGTTCATGAATCTGATTTGAAACTGCTCTTACCATTTTAACAGTACTGACAATCCCCAAGTCACTAGCAACCATAGCTGGGGAACAACTTGCATGAATGATTGGACCTTTCATATTCTTATTTGTGCTTCCTAGATCTGCATCTCCTTCAGGAAGTTCCATGTGAATTGCTCCACTGAACATCCACTCGTTCCTTTCTTGGTCATAATAATCTTCAAACAGCTCACCACATAAAAGACACACACACTGATCATCATCTGCCAGAACCATTGGCATGTCTTCGTCCATCTTTATGACAGCCTCTTCTGCAGACCCTACCGACTGGATGTCCATATGCAGGCCTCCCTTTCCAGAAATCCAGTTATCTGCATCAACATACCATTTCCTAGTTGCATCATTTATTCCATCTTGCTTGCTCTTTCTCCAATTGTGCCATTCCAAATGCCTATCAAGTCGTTCTCTAAGCTTAAGCCGAAGGCCACAAATGCTGCATTGATGGAGAAGCCCATCCAATAGTGCACTGATAACAGGTGGATGTAATTCTCGAATCACATCAGACTTAAACTGTAATCCTATCAAATTTTCTGCCTTCGGGGAGCTGCACGAAGGCAAAGCAACAGACATTTCAACACCACATTTTACATGAGAGACTTCATTGCCATTGCCTGATCGTAAAATAGGAGAGCTGGCAGGAATAGGGGTGACCGGTGCTAGCTTTTGAGCAGTTATACTCGGTCTCTGATTTTGAGATGATGCAGGCTTTTGAGAACCAGCAGGCACAGAGGTAACTGATACAGCACTTGGACTGGTCACTCCTGATTTCAAATTCTGTGTTGCTAAAGGCTTTTGCACAGTTTTGCCGGGTTTTCTCTGATTCTGAGGCTGTGCAGGCTTTTTAGATGCGGTAGAAACAGAAGTAGCTGATACAGCACTCCTGGTTATACTTGATTTTGGATTCTTATCTGTTGAAGGTTTTGGGGCAGTTATACTTGGCTTCTGATTTTGTGGAGATGCAGGCTTCTGAGATGCAGGAGGTAGAGAGGTAACTGATACAGCAGTCGGACTAGTTACACTTGATTTCCGATTCTGTGTTACTGAAGGTTTTTGGGATGACAAAAGCAGAGGCACGTCTGACTTGGGTGCAGAAATTAAACCCTTCGCAACTAGTGAGCTTAGGAGGTCAGAGATTGGGCTTGGAGCCACATTAGAGGCTTGGCCAGATTTAGGTGAAGTTCCAGCAGGAAGTGAGTGTGGCTCTTTAGTTCTCTGAGTATCATCAGAGTCTGCTGATGTGTCCCCATGCAAGAGTACAGTTGACAAAGCTGTTGTGTTAACCTTAGGCGCTGAAGATCCAACTCGAGGAGGTTTTGGGCCGTTTGACGGGGGCTTACTGTTCGATCGGACTTGTCTGACATCCTGAGATTTTCCACTCGGTAGGGAATCACTATTTAACTTGGAGAGAAAACCACTATTCATAACAGCAGCCAACAAACTACTGGTGCTTGATGGCTTAGAAGTTTCAGTACCCAGTGGATCCGGCTCCAATTGTGCATAGGATGGCTCAGCTGAATGAGGCAAGTGTTGCTGTGGATATTTTGCCGGAAATGACGGAGACAAAGGATGCTGGTGCATAGGCGATTGTTCCAATAGAGATGATGTCCTCCTCTGCTGAAAGGGTTGCTGAGCTGAAAATCCAAACCCAGTGCTTCCGACCTGAGAAGACCCTGATGGTCGAGGTGCTAACCTGGACAGGGAATAACCTTCTGAGTGACCCATACCAGTAGCAGAAGTCCCAGAATCAGCTAGCCTTTCGCTTGACTGCAGCTCCTGCATTGCCCAAGGAGAGGACAGATGGCTCCCAAATACTTCCTTCTGTTCAGTGGAAAGAGATTCGGAAGAACTCTCTCCATCAAACCTAGATCCAACGTCATTTAGGCCTCGTGATTTTGAAAGATCTTCCAAATCCTACATAAAGGAGAAGGGAGAACAAGTCAAGGACCCACAGAAGAACTCGAATAGCCAGGCTACCACTGTTCTTCTTCAACATGGTTATTTAGCAAAACAACATGCAATGTCATGGTTACACAGCACACATTGTTTATCTCATCTCCCCAAGAATCGAATCAGGCCTAAGAGCCTAGCATTCTCAGCTATTTGGCTTAACTAGATACAAGCATAGTTATTTTA
Source organism: Hypericum perforatum (assembly GCA_012979155.1). Taxonomy (NCBI): domain Eukaryota; kingdom Viridiplantae; phylum Streptophyta; class Magnoliopsida; order Malpighiales; family Hypericaceae; genus Hypericum; species Hypericum perforatum. The sequence continues at coordinate 83,081 of SOPF01025048.1, read as the reverse complement.
CGATGTAGAACAAACATCATAATGAATATTTTTTTCAAATGCAATATTAAAAATAATAATATGAACAGTAAAATAATGCAGTATTACCAATTTATCTGAATCATCTGGATTCCAAAGGTCATTCCTTGAGTTTATGGATATTTTGGCGGCATCATGCCCTGGTAACCTGGAATGCATATCCCACATAAACTCCTCCTCTTCAGAATTTTTCCAGCTAGAAGACAACCTGCCAAGGCTCCTAGTTGCTCCTCCTGATACTGGCTGCAGTTGCAGATTAACATTTGGAGACTTGGATGAGGGGTAATTAAAAATCCCTTGCTTAGCAGGAAACCCACTCCTCTGGCCGGAAATTGCCTCTGTTGTACCACTGCCACCACCAAACCAACTCCTGTCACGTCCTGGCTCAGCAATCTTTCCTCCGATTCTCGCAACTCCAGGAAATGAGTTCCTTGAGATATCAGAGCTACATGCCAAATCCCCATAAACACCTATTTTCTTCTCATTAACAGGCTCACTTAGACCCTCTCTTTGGGAGCACTGAATATTCTGAAATTTGGCTATTATCATAATCTAAAAATGTATTGAAATAGCAGTTCATCAAAGCAAAATTGATCAGTTTACTCACATGGATTTTAGTAGAAGAATCCACCCATGGGCGACCAGCATCAATTGCAGATACTCTATCTAGCCTTTCCACATCGTTAGTTGAGCCGGCTGTAGGAAGAGACGCATCACTTTCCGTTTCTTTCACCTTCACATTCAATGAACCATACAAAACCATTTGTCAGAGACTTCCTCACATCTGTAAGTGGTCAGATATTAGTCAGTCGAAAAAGAACTATCACCAGGGCAGACATTCATGAATAGTATCCAATGTTCTGATATTCAGAAATGCTGCAATACTTCAATGAAAAAGATAGTTCAAGGTAAAGCCTTATTCACAGGTAAGCAAGGCAAAACTTTTGCAACATCAATGAATGTAGTATTAGCTACCTACAATAGTAACAACATACCCTGCTGCTAGACTGTTGAAGTCGCTGCCTTTCCAGGTACTTGGGATTAACATGAATGCTATGTTGCGGACGTTGTGCCTGAGAATCAGGCCTGGTTGATAGACCTCCTGGACCATTGGGAGAAGTGGTAAATCCAAGTTCTTTTTCAATGGTCTGGAGTGTCTGAAGAGGGAAAACTCCTTTCCAAGTACCAAAAAGATGTCGCATACTCTGATGCATGGAAGCGTCAACATGCTGGTACGCTTTGCAGAACACCTGAAAAATAACAACAGTAATGAAATACTACAGTAGAAATCATAGGAGTGGTGCACCTTGAGGTCAGAAATGAGTCATCATTTGATGACGAACACGCACATTAGTCAGCAAAAATTCTGCCATCACAAAATGGGCATTTCGAATTTCGAACGCTGTAAAGTGCCTTCTTGGCCAAACGGACAGGACATATCCGGTGTAACAGTAAACAAAAGTGGGTCTACTTTGGAAGCGACTAGGCGTTGAAAATAGAGAAATTTGACTTTTGCAAGACTACAAAAAGCTGATAGGTTTGGGAAGTATTTCATTGAAACTAAAGCTGTGGCATAACTGCTCAAAGCTCTGAGATGCTGTAATAAAGGTAGGACAAAACAAACCTCAGGTAATCTAGCAGCAAAGTATCTTATGTAGTCTCTACCAATGTTCTTTACGATGCTGTCTAGAAGATAGAGTGAGGGAAGCTTTTGATCACTGGGGACCTGCAAATAAATTACATTACAATTAGCTACAACTTAAGAGGAAAATTTAACCAAAACACCAAAAAATTAAGAAATGAAGGCTTTTCAGTCAGAACAACAACCAATCATGAAACTGAACTACCACGGCCATTTCCATGTCAAATTTATTTATCTCAAACTATGATTACAGTGTCGCCAACCAACCGCCAACAATGAGAAAAGCATCAGGAAACCAGAAATACTCCCGGTGTCAGGCAAGCAAAGAAATTCGCAATCAGAAGTATGTTGCAGCTTCCAATACCCGGTAGAATTCAAGGAGTTCCCTTGAGTATCAGACTTCATTTTCTCTCAACTGAAACAATTGCAGGTCTGTTCTAGAATTTGGCACTTGCATTCGTTAAAGGGCTCCAAAGATTGAATAATTTGACATGGCGCAATAGCCAAAGGAGGAGTGGGGAAACAATAAATACACTTGGATAAGAAAAAGACTGGCAATAGTTATACATTACAGCATCGATAAGTAAATGAGAGCTGATGTTGGCGGCCAATTGCAGAGTACAGCATGACCAAAGAACAAGTTAAAAAGTCGCAAGGAAAGTATTACGCAACCTAAAATCGATGCCCAAGACAATTTATGGCACAAACAGCAATTATTTTATTTTTACGACAATCATATTCATTCAGGACAAGCACGAAACCAAAAAGGCTCTATATAGCCAATATACATTGGCACTTCCAAATTTGAGACGAAATTATCGAAAAGACCATAATAAAGAAAAGGCAAGAAGACGGTCTTTAGGTGAAACTGAATCTCGAGAAATTTCATTAACACGTATATACACCACCAGCAATACTCTGCTATATCATTACTCCAAACAATTACACTCTATTTTGGTTAAAAACAATGCTCTAAATTCAACCATCCGGCAATAAAATTATCGAAATTGGTTCTAAAGCTGGCGGGGAGCATAACCTCGATGATGTTGTTGCAGATGGTGGCAGCAACAGCCTTGGCAGCGTGGACATTCTCCCCGGCGATGATCGTCAGGTTGGTGATTATCGGCTTCGAGTTGAAAGTCAACTCAGCCAGCGCCGTCTTGTACTGGCTCACCAGCTCCTGGTACACCTGCGGTTGTGGCTGCGGCTGGTAGGCTTCCGTCTGCCCGGGGTCGCTCCCCGGCCGGTACCGAATCGAACCAGGTGGGCCGACGGGTCTGCTCACGAAAGGCCGACCGTTAGGATCGGTTAGTCGGGGCTTCTTCAACCCAGGCTCGCGAGATCTATCAAACGATGGTCTTCGCGTGCTATCCATCTCCAAGAATCGAAACTTAAAAACCCTAATTTCTCCGATTAGAGATTACCACTCTTTTATTACAGATTCGAAATGAATTCCAGAAAAAAAAATTACAATAAAGAATTATACAACGGAGTATAAGAAAAAGGCACAAAAAAAAACCCTAGGGCTGATCCGGTACAAGAAATCTCGAGATAAAGATTGGCTAATGAGCTGAGCTCTTCTTCTTATTGCTATTGTACAAAACGAGAAACTGGTTCCCGAATACCAAATTACAAAAAAGGAAAGGAAAAAAAATTAATCTAAAAGAGGAGATCGGTAGGCTACAGGTGGAGGAGGAGGAGCGGGGAGGGGAATCGCTAAGAATATATAAGTTCAATTTAATTGTAAAATATGATAAAATTATGTATTGAATTTAGGATCAATTTTCATGTTATAATTTAATTAAACCTTTTTGTGTCGTAACTGTAAAAGTAAAGCTGTTTTCTTTCAGGCGACGGAGATAAATTGACCGGAAAGTTATTTATTGGTATATTTATTGATGGATTTATTTTTTTGTGGAATATTTATTGATGGATTTGGGTGACTTCATTGTTCAAATTAATTTACTTTCGCCATTTATGGGAAAGAATCCGAGGAAATAGTTTCGTTTTTTTTAGGGTGACGAGAGAGTTTTCTTCACTCATCAGAGACATATAATTCAATAAAAATTAATGATTCCTGCATTTGAAATATTTGTTTTATTTGTTAATTTATACGGGTAAACATATTTTGAAAGATTCAAATAAATATCTGGAAATGTATTAAATATAGTTTAAAATTCTAACCATAAAAGTATTTTTTTTAAATTCTATATTACTATAAATCAGTTCTACAATCTAATGGGGGTTTGTCAAATGACAAAAAAAAATCATTGTAAAGTTATTTTAACATAGAGATTGTCCTGAACAGATTCCACTACAAATATTAGCAATTAAAATAGTTCTATCAATGTTAAGAGAAGGTGTTTATTTTCTGGAAATTCTATTTTATTGTTTGTATTATTTAGTATCTAAATATTTGTTAGTTACCTAATTTATTTATTGGTCAGATAATACATCAATTTTATTGATGAGGCCACAATCAGAGCAGATTGTAGCGACTTACAAAGATTCACCAATTTGCCAATTTTAGGCTCTGCCCACCTAAATTCTACCCATCATTACATAATATTCTCTTAATGCAAAGTACGAAGCTGTCATTAGTTCATTACCCGTCAAAAATATATTCCGAAATATTCAACACAACTAAAAAGAAGCGCACACTAACAATAGAACTCTGAAAAACTAAATACTGGCATAAGGCAAACTTGGATAACTTGGACAGGCAGACAGCCAGTCCCGACTGCAATTAATTGTGTTTCAACGATAGCATGCGGGATAAGTGGGTTGGGCCAAAACCAGAAGCCCGGCTCAATTCTACCTTAATGCCTATATAATTTTGGTTGTACCAATTTTTTTGTGTGTGTTACAGAATCAAAACGAGACATAATACCACCTAATGCCAAAGTTCTGTTCATTCTCCTAAATTGCAGTTGCACCTGCACTATGCAAAAGCTTGAAAGAATCTGCGTCAAAGCATGCCAGAGAAAGATGAGGCAATTATGCAAGTAAAATAATCAGAAATGGCACTCATTTAAGTAATGTTTCTAAGCTATATGTCTTAAAGTAGATCCAATCATGTAATGTAATATCTAATATCTATAGATCTTTATTTCTGGTCCTATTATCTACTGAGCAGCTAGCTCAACTCATGGCTTCTCCGCTCACCACGAATTGATGCCGGACTCCTCTGCTTCTTGAACAGAACCCACATTCCAGATATCAGAGAAATCCGTTGACCCAAAATCTGGGACATCATAGTCAACAGGACTGCCCCACAGTTCACTAGTAGAGCTAGACATGCCAGTTTGAGCATCCAAACCCATGTTCCATAAATCCTCTTGCTCAACCATTCTTTCAAGATCTGGGGATGGGAATTCCAAAAACTCTTTCTTCCCAGCAAATTCCTTGGGAAAAGAGACGAAATATTCAGGGTCCATCTCTTGTTCTGGCGTTGCGATGTTTTTCCCCTTGGAATGCCTATCTTCTCTTCCCAAGGTATATGCTTTTTCTCCAACAGGCTCCACGGCGCCGATGAATTCTCGAGCCGTTTCCAGTTTATCCAATGCGGTTGACTCCCGGCGAGCAATATGATCAACTTGAAATGGCATCTCTCCTGCATCTTGACCAATATCTTGCAGGATATGATCAGTTGGAACCATATGAGCAGAATTCACCTCGGGGACCGCACTTTTAGGTTCACATTTCACAATTTTCTCTTCCATAGACATGTCAATTGGACCAGCTCCATGAGCTCGGTGGCTGACAAACCTCCTTTTCATCCTTGGCAAACCAACAAGTCCTTGTTCTTTTTGTCCACTAAGACGCGCCAAGAATTCTTGATTCTGGAACAACTTAAACAAGAAAGACAACATTTGCTTCTGCTTTTGTTCTGCTCCCCGAAGCCTCTGATTCACTTCCCCTACATGCCGGACCGTTCCATGTTGCTGCTGCTGCAACTCCACAACCTGTTCCATCATTTGACTTCTCTCCTTCCTTAACATCTCCACGTCACCTTCCAGCCCAAACTTCCCTGCTTGAAAAGAAGGTCGAGCCAGCAACCCAACCGGCTGAGATTGGGGCGACTTGCGCCTCTGAATATTCTTCAATAGCTGCTTTTTGCCTCGCTTGAAAGATTCATTTGCGAACTCCCACTTATCAGTGTCAATCTTGCGAAATCCCTAAAGAAACAACCCAAATCAATTCAATAGAGAACGGCAATGTCAATAAAACACAAACACAAACATAAACATAAACAAATATACATGTGAATACCAACAACGCCAGCAATTCGAAGCATATTACAATATTTGGGTAATCTCTGGATCCATCACACAAATTGAATACAGTGAATAAGCAAAAAAATGAGCACATGAAGATCACTCAATCTAAATATTCGATCCGTGAACCCTACCTGCACGAGGGGAAGGAAGCACTCATCTCTTCTCTGGCGGTTATACAGGTAGGTAGGTAGGTACCTCATCAAAAGCTGAGCTGCAATTTTTTACATTTTACAAATCCTAAAACTAAAAAAGAGCCAACGAAACCCTAGCCAATTACATCTCACGAAAAATTACATCTCCGACACAAATTCAAGCCACGAAATTACAGAGGAAAATGAAAATTCCGAGTACATAAGTTTTCCCCCCCAGCAATTACAAAATTGAACATGATCCGTATAAAAATGCACAAAAAGGGATCTTTACAGAACGGGGATACCCACGTAAGTGTTGAGCTGGCGGACGAAGCTGGAGAAGTTGTTGTGCTTGAAGTGGCGGGGGAGGACGGACCTGGAGAACTCTAGTTGGTCCCAAACCACGAAGCTCTCCCCGCCGGCCCCCCACGACAGAACCCCCTCGAGAGCGGGGTCCTCCACCAGGTCGTACGTCTTCGAGAGGAACGGCGGCACCATCGGGCTCCCCGGAGCCAGGCACTCCAATGGCCGCGGCGGCGATGGAGGAGCCTCGAAGTCAGATTTGTGCGTCGGTGGGAACATTTTCGAAGATAGATAGAGAGCTCAGTCTGGGTCGGTAGTGGTGAGACATCACAGAGGTATGTATATTTATGGGCGAGCGTGTGTCGCCGACCAACTGTTCGATGAAAATATCTCAGGTGAGGCGGCGCCCAAAAAATAGAAAAAATATATATAAAAATTTCTTTTCTGGTAGAGATCGGGGGTGGACCTCCATTTGGCTAGATAAGAAATTGACAAAATAACCCCTCGGTAGGCGGGAAAATAAATTCGGTTATGTTGCTTTCTGTTAATTACGTGGGCTCGTGGGCCTTGGCCCAATTACGAGAGACGGGAAGAGCAAGATATTTGTTGCATATTCTAGAACACGAGAATAACAACGAACATGGACAGTGATTCTATTGGAATGGACCAGTGGGATGGTCCTTTTACTTGCTGGTTAAGCTAGGTCGTCTGGCCAATAGGATCTTAAGCCAAGTCACATCAGAGATAAACGAAACCTTTTACCCTTTCAAAACCGGTGCCGCCCCTGGTTTTAAAGGTGTTGGGAAAATTATAAAGAAATCCTGGTATTTGAAAAAATTGACAAATTAGGACAGACTAATATTAACTAGACAGTGACATCGGGTTTGTTTCTTGGCACAACTCAGGATGGGAAACCACTACTTGCTTCTAGAAGACGCTTCTATCTAAGAATTTTTTTTTTCAAAATGGTAATATTGTTCAAAAAAAAAAATTATAAAATAGTTTTATTTTTTTATATTACAAAATTAGTGTCCACATTAGACACCGATTTTTTTATGTGACTTACACCGATTCATAAGTCACATAAAAAATTTATAAAATTTCATGACTAAGTCACGAGAAAAAAAATCGTAAGTAATGGACATCTCTTCTTCTTTTTCTTCTTCTCTTCATCTCCGACTCCGACGACGGCTTCTTCCTCTCTTGACCCCTCCTTGATGACCTCCACCCGATCCTTCCCGCCTCCCTTCCCCCCAACCCCACCACGTCATCCATTTGGATCGTCCACTGATAGGAACAAAGCCTCCCTCAGCTCCGATAACTACTCTTGACCGTCATCATCCTTAATGACGTGGGAATAATAGAAGTGGGATCCACACAGCAAGAAGAGAGCGGCGACCACAACCACCATCACCGTGTGCCTAGTTGTCGTTCTCGCTATTTTGTCACTAGTTGGAACTTCAGCCTCCACCCCTAGAAACGACACCATCTCCATTGGAGGAACCGCTCCCACCACCTCCAGAATTGTGACCAGCATTCTGCCTGGTATCCCTACCGCCGTCTTTGTCCTCGTCCTCCTCCTCCTCCTCCAATCGAAAATCCAAGTCGTGTTTTTATCCTATGAGTGACTTTTTGAACGGTCTATGAGTAGCCGTGGTAGTAATGTCTCGAAGCCCAGCTCCCGACCCAGGGCGCCGATCGAGAAAGTCATAAGGAGACTAGGAAGACCTTTTTTTTTTAATTTGTTCATGACAATCAATGAAAATTAACTAGTTGAAACTAGTGTCCAACGTGGACACCAATTTGGTAATTAAAAAAAATACTAAACACCATTTTCATAATTTTCCACAAACATAAATACCATTTTGGAAATAAAATCCTCAATCTACAGTAGTCAGAAGTGAAAGTTAACTACGATCTACATTTTGGGTCGGGTCCACAATACCATTATCTTACTCCACTCATTGCCAGAATATAGATCGGGTCTAGTATACCGTTATCCAACTCTACTCGTTGCCACTATCAGACGGCAATTAAGATTTTAGCTACTTGGTAACAGCTCGGGAGTTTCTCAGCCACAGCACCAACTGATAAATAGTTGGGTCGTTCAGTTTGCTTGGTCAGTTGGTATAGTAGAGTCAGCCTAATTAGCTGCTTCTCATTAGAACGATCAAGTTACATATTTTTACATACAAAATCGCGGGCCACAACTTTCTACAATTTGGAAGGATGCAAGAATCTGTGCCGATCTTCGAGTCGCTATACAGCAATGATTCTGCGCAGAAGCAAGTAAAAACCATCGTTAATCGAGTGAAATCTCGACCGTTAGGAAACATATACAGAGCTTCTAAGTACAGCTAAAATGTATAAAGACCAACCCAGCCTACTAAATACGTTTCTTAGATAGAAGAAAGCGTACCTGAGATCTCAACAGTACTTGACCCTGCCAGATAAAAATCTCACTGTAAAAGTAGTATGGTGTATATAATTCAGAATTCACCGAGTGCCATCAGCTTAGTGGCAAATCCACATGAGCAGGCTGAGGCGTAGCCGGTTTAATCAATGATCTTAAGGATTCCATTATACCAGCAAATGATGGCCGCTTCCATGGCTCACTGCGAGAGAAAATACACATGAGAAGATGCAAACTTTTATAGGTCATTTCCTTCTTTCAAAGAAATTGAACTCACTTAGCCCAGCAGGACTCTATTATTAGGGCCACATGTGGATTTAAATCGCGTGGAATCTCAAGCCTTTTGCACTTGAAGCCAACTGCCGCTACAACCTGTACGCAGCAAATGCATTGAAACGACATCTTTGGACAAAGCAAACTGAGACGATTGCCAAGAAAAGCAGCATCAAGACCACACACCACATCAGAAATGCAAAGTACAAGCATATAGTTGATTCGCTATAGACAATGGGTGCACTATCTTAGCCTCTTAGGTCCATTTGCAATCTTCTTCTCAAGCACATAGCCCCCACTACATCGGCCACTGAACTTGATTGATCCCAGGGGTTCATATCTTCGTAAATAACATCATCTCAAGGTCCTCAACATGGGAGCCACAAGCTAAAGACCATCAGGTAGATACATGGTTTAAATTGATTGATCCCGGTTCTGCTGGTTCCGCTGCTTCCGCACAAGTTAACCAGGCTCATGGATTTTACCTTCATAGTTAGTACTGATAATGAATGAGAAGATGATGCTGGTCAAGCTCATCATTCTTTAATTTCTTCTCATCATTACATTTCTCTTCCAAGTAGTTGTTGGGGAATAAATTTCATCTTGAACAGCAACAAGGAATCTGTTTTGGGCCTTTCCAGATAACAAATCACTCATACCTAGATCGATAAAACCCGGTTCTAGATCTCTAACACCCTTCCTGCTTGTGGGAAGGTTTCTAGTGGTTAGGTAATGGGACCACAACAGCGAAGTGCTCCGCTATGATCTAGTCACTACCAAGTTCAAAATCGGCTTAAGGTTTTCCCTTCAGAGAAATAACAGAGATTTTTAATTAATGTGGTTTTCTTAAATTTCTTCAGGACTTCCCAACTTTCCACTATTTCGCTACTGCAAAATTATTACTGGCCAAACTCTTTCAGCTCGGCAAGAGTTCCAGCATGTGACAGCAAATAAAAATAAAAGAGTAAAGAGTTTGAAACTGCAAATTCAGATGTCAAACCTGTGCTGGATTCAAATTGCTCCAAGGTTGTTGTAGCGTAGCAAGCTCCCACAAAATCACACCGAAACTGTACACATCTGACTTCTCATTTGATGGTTCATCGCGAAGAACTTCGGGTGCCATCCACTCAGGCTTAAAAAAGAACAGAACAACATTATTATTGACATGGAGGGGTCTTTTTTCACTTTAAGGGGAGTCCCTTCTGATAATTTAATTCTACTTACAGTGCCTGCAGCGGACTTTGATGAAAGAAATGTATTTGCCTTCAAACGAGAAAGGCCAAAATCACAAACCTGAAAAAGACCAGAAGAATTCAAGCGAATAAGAGAACAGCAAAATACCCAATACAGATCGATCTTAAAACAGGAAGATTAAGCTGAAACTTCGGCAAAGCATATTCGAGCAAAGTGGTCCACCCGTCCGGACCAACCAACCAACCTAGCATTTCACTGTTAAAAAGGATTCTGCAATTCTCTGAACCCATCAGATCAATTATGACCAAAACATTGAAGTTTATAGATTCATCAAATTCTATGAAACAATAAGTGAAAAGGAATCACGAGGCTACACAGCATGCAGGTCAAGAAAGAACAATTACCTTCACAGTATACTTTTTGTCAACTAACAAATTGGGAGACTTCAAATCTCTGTGTACAATAGGGGGATTGCGCTTATGAAGATAATTCATGCCCTTAGCCTGAAATAAACAAGCAAAAACTCAATCCCAAAAAATTGATACATCAAAACACACAGAAAAGTAGTATAAGAAAAAACACGCAAAACATAATACCAAGCTTGTATCCATACCACGTCATAAGCCATACTCAAGCGACGTCTTTCATCCAATGCCTCTCTAGCACCAGACTTGTGCAAGAGCCTATACAAGCTTCCTCTGCAAAGAAAGCACAAAAGTCATATTGTTGTCATTCTCATTGATAGGACCGAGGTGGATTTCTTGTGGGACTGCATGTAACAGGAGAAATAGATAGAGAATGATGTCCTCTTTAAACACATCAGATACCTAGATAGGTACTCTGTAACTATAGACAAGTTGGGGGGCTGAGTAACGGCGCCCATGAAAAGAACTATGTTTGGATGCCGTAGTCGTTTCATTATGGAAACCTAATGATCAAAGATAAAGTAATTAAAAGACCATACTGAATAAGTTCAATATACATTGTCTGGAGAATCAATGATAACACAATATACCTCTCTCACAAACTCATCGAACCGATCTGCATGATAGTCTTGCTCCATGAGAATTTTCACAGCAACATCCTGAAATTTGCCACATGAATAACAGAGAAATAAACCAGAGAAGTATCAATCAGAAAGTATGTTATAATAACAGAGTATAAGTCTAATTGATCCTCCTGCCTCACATAATTCTTTGGTAGCAGAGGAATCTAACAAATAGATTATAACTTTTATTCCAAAAATCATCCAAAGAATAAGACAAAAACCCTCGATATTCTTAACTATATGTGTGAGACAACCAACAAGAGCTCAAAGCTTACCGAGCCATGCCATTCAGCACGATGCACGGTTCCAAAAGAACCTGAAAAAAAGGATACAAGGTTCCCATTTTGGTTATTCAACCTTCAACAAAAGACAAAACATAACAATGCTAGCTCTCTTGTCACCCACCCAGCCCAATGAGAGATACAATATCCAATTAGAATAGAAGAAAAATAAAAACAATTTACGTTTTCTTTGAAGAAACATTGGTTTCCTCTGAAAACGTAAATCGAACAAAGAACATGAGATACCTGATCCAATTCTCTCTTTCAAAACAAGATCACTCCAAGGAATATCCAAATCCTCCACATCCAGCGATATTTCTTTACTTGCTTTACTGGGACCCAATTGACTAATTCCAGAAAACCTCGAGTCTTTACTTATATTTAATCCCAGTTCTGGCAATAAAAGTGGGTGCAAATGCTCAACTGGAAGCATGTGTTTTGATGGGATTGGATTTTTCACCGCATTGGCTGTTGGTCTGCTGCTCTGTGAAGCATCAAATTGTCTAGAAAGTAGAACGCTCCTCTCCTGGCCACTTAACTGACCAGCTTTCAAAGGTAGAGGTAAGTTAGACAGTTCATGGCTGTCACTTGCAATTTTCACATGTGTGTCTGCGCTAGTTTGATTAACTTGCTTAGCATATAGAGCAGAAGAAGATTCCTCATCTACAGTAGTACCTGCAATAACAGCCGGCAACGGCAAGCAGATTGAGAAACCTTGTACAAGAATAACTGACAAACCCAGCATTTACCCATGCAAGGGTTTTAGGGTTTAGGGGCGATGACGTAGATCTACAGGAGAGTGGATGCTGTTTTCAAACGATATCAGTCAACAGGGGGGAGATTAAAAGGAGATTCGGCCAAAAAAAAAAAATTGGCAAGGCAATTCTAATTGCAATGTTCTAAATTAAATGATGATGTTAGAACTGCAGCCAACATCCAAACAAGTTTCTCGCTCCTATGTGAGACCACTCAACCAGATCTCACGCATTAAAAGAAGAGAACATCAATTTTAGTAACAAAAATCTCGGAAGATACAACCGTCATGGTGGTCAGATATGCAAGCACAACATCCATTAAGTAACAAGCTAGATGGCGTTCAAGTGAATTTATCTTAGAGGAAGCACTTCATTAGTCGTAGCTAACAAGACTGAGCAGCAAGCCCAAAAATAATGTCCATGAAATAGAAACAATGATGAAACACACATTACCGATATATTTTTTTGAAACAGTTAAATTTTATTAGTAGTTTATCATGGTTAAACATATCATTATTTTATTTTATTTTGAGCAAACAGGCTTCATTGAACTTTACCAATATGAGCAGATTTGTCATAGATTACAGAAGCAACCTTTTTATTACAATAATAAGAGACAGGTAGAGCACAATAACCAGAAGCACAAAAAGTATCACTGCCTTTCAAAATATTACCTGCTGCGACATCATCAAAGACAATGTTAAGTGACTCGAAGTCTGTAAAATACTGTTTAGCCAGCAACCTAAAATCAATAGCCCGTACAGCTGATCTGACTCGTGGAAAGCGCAACGGCGAAGAAATAATGATGGATGAGGGACCATTGAGCAGAGAATCAGGCTCACTTAAGCAACCTGGCTTTACAATTAAATCGACAAGATATTCCCTGAAATAAGAGAAACTAGCCTCAGACCCTGCAGAAACTCGGCGGCCCTAAATTCTCATTGCTTCGACATGACATGAATGCAACACGTCATGGGATGTCGGGAAAATTAACAATATACTACAAGTTCTTTTGATGCGTCATGTTTTATTGAGAAAAGAGTTTTAATTTCAATCAAATGGGGTGTGCCCCTAAATTCTCATTGCTTCCACAGAATCAGTGAAATAGAGAACATTTCCAAAATATCTACCTCTACACCAAAGGTAGAAGCATAAAACACCTATCTAGAAAAATCACACTGGGTTTTCCCTACACAACAAAGTTCTTCTCTTGCGTCGAATAGTTCTGCTGTGCACATTGTTGCATTTCTTTGTATATCAAATAGGCCAAGCAACAAATTTACCTGTCAAGCCCAAACCGAACAAGGCATGAGGAAGCATCATCTCTTTTACAATATTTGCATCCTTTAGCAATTCGACAAGGTAGATCTATGGAGTCTGCAAGTACCTAAACAACTTATATCATTGAGGAATGATTCTTGAGTAGGAAACGAATAAATAGGAAAAGGGCTACTAGGACTATAAAACCAAAACAAAACCGAAGTTACAAATAAAAAATTGGCAGCATGAGGAAATAAATATAGAAATACATAATGCAGTACCTTACCTTGAAAAGTAAAGCTCGATGTCTGCATAAACCAACAGATAAGCTGCCTAAAGGGACTACCACAGACCCTAAACAATCTTTGAGATCATAGCTGCATTCTTTCCATATGGAAATGTATTCATCTTCCCCCACAGCTGCTGAACCCCTTATAGTGACAACAAGACTCAATCAGAAGAAAAATATCCAGAAATGGCAAATCACAATGTAGAACAATGACTTTCAAATCTCCAGGGATTTAGCACAAAGAATATTGGAACTCACCCCATCCTGTTGCAGACAAGCTTTGCCAGCTGATCAACAACCTCTTTAGTCGTTATGCAGTTGCAAGAAATGTTGTGGACTCTACTTTGTAATTCTTTCAAGCTTGTATCACTATGTCGGTCAACAAAAACCACCTCCAGGGAAGAATCACTACTAGGATCAACTGACTTCAGAGATTCTAGAGACGGTATTCGACCATTCTCTTGCAGATCAGTACAGACAGTCCAAATATACGGATCCATTCCATTAATTAGGTAAAACCCATCAGGAACTTTGTCAAAGTAAGACAAGCAACCATTAACCTGAAGCACACATTAAGTTGATAAAAATCAGAATATTTATGAATCATAGTAACCTCTGACAAAGCCAAGCAAGAAGTGCCCATAAGCATCTTCAACATTGCACACAGTCGCCATTATTAAGACACAAGCAAGAACCAGCAAAAAAAAAAAGAACACTGAACAAAAAAAACAAACGCAATTCACCCCACAACACAGGCATTTACCCTTCTCAAACGTTTCATGGAGCTAACCCATGGTAAAACTAGCTCGACTATGTTCGGCGCTATTTGGTTCCAATCACCATCATTAAAATTACTCTACCCCTCCACTGGTTGATCCACGCAATACCAAGGCAATGGGGGAAAGAAATCACGAGCCTTACCCAAAACCGATGAGACATGACCTCAGGCGAATTGGACCGGGACGAGGACCGTAACGCAGATTCATCAGGGACTGGATCCAGGAAGTTCGGATCATCCGCACATGTAGCCTCAGACGACAGCCTCAGAGCCAGCGCCAGCTGCAGCTGGTAGCTCTCCTCGGTCTGCTGCGCCCAGCTCTTCCCCGAAGAGGAACCCGTATTGGGCGCCGTGTTGCTGTCAGTCATCGTGGTAGCCGCCCCCATATTATTATTATTACTATTACTATTGCTATTGTTGTTGTTCCCGGTGGGGTCCACGTGCGGGCCGGCCCCCCTAGCGACGGGCCTTGTGAACAGCGAGGCTGCGCCGTCCTCGATGAGGTAACCGTACGGATCGGCCTCGGCGTTGGACTGTCCTCCGCCGCCGCCGTAGTACTCTCCGGAGATAGAACTCTCCCCGAAGCTGCTCCCGCTGGACTGCCGTTGCAGCGAGGAGTAAGGGTTGGGGTTCCGGGCGGGAGCGTCCCAGTCGAAGCTGGCCCGCGACTTCCCGGCCGCGGCGGCAGCGGCGCTGGAAACGGACGAATCGTAGTAAGAAGGCGGCGGAGGGGTGGCCGGAGGGGGCTGCTCGTCGGGGTACTGGCTGAGGAGCGTGTAGTTGTTGGATCTCCGGCCGGCCATTTCCATTGGGAGAGCTCGCTAATTAAATGATCGGAGGAGTTAAAAATTATATTAAATTAAAATTATAACCCTAAGAAAAGAAAACCGCCAACAGAATTAAGGGACGCGATATTTATATAGGAGAGAGAGAGAGGGGAAGGTGAAGTGAACTTGGACTTTGTTTGATTAATGGTGTACTATAATAATACCTCTCTCTCTCTCTCTCTCTCTCTCTCTCTCTCTCTCTCTCGGGAAGAGTGGAATTTCTTTTATCGGTGACTTTTGACTGATATAAGTATTTGGATGATTATAAATTATAACTTTTTACTATTTCCGGCTGTTTCCTTTATTCCATGTTTTTTTTTCATCTCTCTCTCTACATCTTCGGCGGGGAGGGAGGAGAAAAGGCAGGGAGGGGGCGAGCACCGTCATATTGTTGAACAAATTGCAAATTACAAATTAAGGAAATGTACTTAAATTTTGATTAATTAATTTATATTGAACTATCAAATATATGGTATTAAAAAATATAAGTTGAGAGTATTCTTGTAGGAACTTACATGTGACCGACAAAATGACATTAAATTACGACTCATAAAAAATGTCAAAATATAGTTAAAGAATTAGTTTATTTTAAAAAAATAAAAAATGGGAGGAACATGAAAATAATTCCAAAAGGAAGTTTCCATCCCCCCACCAGCACAAGAAAGAAAAATACTCTCTCTAATTTTGGCAATGGGTTAAGCACGTTTAATATCTTGAAATATGCTTATTCTCATTTACTTTGTCTAAGAATTTCATTTCATAAATTTTCTTAGCAATTATTCCTGGTTCATAGATGTTAAACTTTTTCTTGTAATTTTATTGAAATTACGTCACTATGTAACTTTATAGTACGTATTTGCAAATAATAGTGGCAATTTCGTAAATCCATGAAAGGTCAGTTTATTTATACGAACATATACCTAATTTTATTTATCTTTATTTATTGCGATGTGATCACCGTAAAATACACCGAACACTAAGACCACCCGCAGCGGTCAAGCTGCGCGGACCCGGGCTGCCACATATCAGCTCCGTATTGGTTGAGTGCTAACATGTGTGGTGCCCTCGCGGGCTGTCGGAGCGCGCCTCGCCCCGATAGGAGCATCTCGCCCCCGGCGACGTGGCCCCCTCTAATTGGACCACGTCTTTCGGGATAATATTATATTATTTTTTATTTTTAAAAAAAATTGAAAAAAATTAAAAAATTCGGAAAAAAATTCTAAAAATTCCTTTCACTTTTTTTGACTTTTTGAGCAATTAAAATTTTTTTATATTTTTTTTAAATTTTATACAATTTTTTGAATTCAAATAACGAGACTTTTCGGATGAAAAAAAATATGTAGTAATTTGTTTAATTTCTTTAATTTCGTAGTTTCTTTAGTAATTTGTAATTTTTAATAAAATTTTAATTTCTTGAATTTAGTGTTCCAATTTTTTTTTAAGGAATTTTCGAAGTTACGCGAAAAATACTCGAGTCTGATACAGTTAGCTGAATTTTAAAAAAACTGAGCTGAGAAAAAAACTGACGTGGCGCCCAGAGCGTGGAACTGTAGCAGGGACACCACTGTGAGCTGAAAACTGAGAGTAGGGGCACGGCTGACGTGACGCCCAGGATGCGTACTGTAGCGGGGGCACCAATGCGGATGGTCTAAGTGTATTGAGAACATAATGTATCCTTATACCGTACTCACGACGGTACAATGTGAAGCGTGCCATGTTAAAAAATGTGACCATGTTCAAGACGGTGGTTAATTTTCAGGCAAATGCAGTTAAACCCTAGAAAAATAAAACAACTTATTTTCATTTTCATATACTAATTGTCAATATCATTTTAAAATTGTGATTACAGTGAGTTTATTTTTACATGCAAATAATTCATAAATCAATTTAATATTTAATATTTAATATGTATATCTTATCATACATCACAATGAATTGACTTGTTGTCACTGTTGTTCACACGGCTTTCATATTATGAAAGATAACGAGATCAAAACATGTAAATATTTGTCCGACGAAATTTTATTTTTTTTTAGAATTAAGGACTTCAATCATTCAAAAGCCATCCGGCATCTATAATGAGTGAAAAACAATGGATACAGTTTAGCCCTTTCGCTATAGTACTACCTATTCAGATAGATGAGAACAATAAACCATATTTCGCGAAAATCTAATCCAAACAAAGGAGTAATTTTCCATGTGTGTCCCTGTAAAAACCATAGAACTAGAAGTTCTAAATGGAAAAATAACACAGAACAGCAGCACCACACACCAAACAAACCTAAAGCACACATCAAACAAAAGCAAAAAACAGCAACCTAAAGCACACAGCAAAAGCAATTAAAAAATAAGACGGCTGGAGACGACAGGAGATGACAGAAGACGACGGGGAATGGGCCGTGGACGGGCAGTGACGGCGGATTGTGGTTGACGATAGGAGGACACGGGAGGGCGGGCAAAGACGGCAATGACGAGAGACAAGCAATGACGGGAAGACGGACAGGCGACGGCATGCGACGACGGACGACGAAGGGCAAAGGACAACGACGGGAGGACGGACCACCAAGGAGTTTTGAATCTCACGAGGAGAGAGAGAAACTCTCACAAAGGAGAGAAAATAACTCCATTTCGGGATAAAATTTGTCCGACAAACTTTGTTTAAAGAGGCTTAATTAAATAACAATATTCAATTTTCACATATCACCTAAAATATTACAACTGTCAATACGTTCTTAAATTAATTAATGAAGGTGTTATTAATAGCTAAAAAATAATTAATTTATAGCAATTGGATAGTAAATTTTTTTTAAATAACTTTGCCAAATTTGAAATATTTTATGCAACTTAAATTTTATGTACAATTAGGATATCAGATTGTATTAAAATTCAATATATCATTCATTTGTTTGTTATATCTTGTATGAGTTCCAATAATTTTTTCATATATTAACCCATCGGGGCAAAGGTTAAAACAATTTTTGATTTCAAACCTACGCACTATTATAAATAGAAGAAGATTGTAACGGGAGCAAAATTGTTATAATTTCATGTTAAAATCTTTCATCCAATCCAAAATCTAAATGTAATGAATTAATGTATTTTCAACAGTGTTAAAGTTGTCGATCACTACTGCACAAAATAATGTGATATTCTAAGGAATGTTGAATTTTTTATAGCCAATGTAGATAATTAATATATACATTTTTAATAATTATAAATTTGTCCATGATTTTTGCATTAATCATTTCAAATTCTAAATATATTTTTCAAAATAACATTACTTCAAAAATTGTACAGACATTAACTTTGCCAATATGTGACAAGAAGTTTCTGCAAATAAAATAATAAATAAGAATTGACTTTTATCATATCTTGTTAAAAAAATTATCCAATACAAAATCTTAAGTTAATGAGTAAATTAAATTTTAACATTTATAAATTTGTCTCTTTAAGACAATGAACATATAAAGCGGTGGCTAATTTATTGTCTCAATATTTGTTATTTGATATACAAATTATAATACGTTTCACACGTACAAATTCGTCGACAATCACTAAATCCTAATTTTATCAAGTAGGACTTGGGAGTTAGGATCGTATAGCATCCCCGTTTAAAATGTTAAAATCACCATTTCGTGACAACACATGAAAAGTCCTGGAAAATAATTGACAATCTACGACCAGTTATAATATGGTAACGACGTATTATATGTTTTTATATATGCTAAATACGTACGGACATCATTGACCTAAGAACTAGAGACAGCTCCGCATAATTAGCCGCAATATATCAAGGCACCCGTGTGATTGGTGTGCCCTGTTTAATATATCAAAGTGGGAACAAACTTATACAATTATATATGCAACAACTATAAATAACTGATTTAAACTAAATATAGTAATATTGATTTTTTTTTAAGTTGTACATACAACACCTAACAAAAGTAGAATAAACTCTCATATCATATACCCCATTTGGTTGATAAGATTAAATAATTATTCCAAGTATAGTGACGTAGAAGTTATTAGTTTTTTGTTTGATTACATCATTGATTACACTTTATCAAACTATAAAATTTGAATTTCCATCAGATCATCAAAATGTTGTATCCCTAGACTAAATACGCTTTGTGTATAAGTTATTAGAATTGTATAAGTTTGTTCCCATTTTGGTAAAAAAAATAAAAATACCAGTGCTTAATTTGTCATCAAATCCAAGTATAGGGCGAGCATCAAATGCAAATCACTTCCGAGTTTCAATGGGTCATATTTGTCATCGATCTCAAGTGCTTAATTTGAACGCAGTATCACATATAGTACACAATATCATAATTAACTGCTGAACCAAAAGTCGTGATCACTCAACAAACACGTTATTATACAATAATCAAGATCCAATAAAAACTAAAACCTTAATCAATTATTTTATTTTAGTTCATAACGACTAAAAGAAAAATCAATTATTCCATATTTAAACTGATTAAATTTTCTTTTCTAATTGTTTTGTTTATATCAATTAATACTGAGTTAATTATTTCATATTTGAACATACTAAAACTTTTTTTTAATACTCAACACTATATTTTTAATGAATTAAATTTGATATCTCTTGGTTGAATTCAAACATCTCTTTTTCTAGTTATCTGTAAACGTATACTTGGATTTATAGTACTTGTTATTTGACCTAGAACACGTTAATCTCGATGAACTAGATAGAATATTTGAAATACGACCAAATTTTTTGAATAAATAAATTTGAACTCAGTTATGTCCGATTAACTATAACAATTCGGGCCAAAGTTGGCAAATAACATTTTAAATCGCTGCAGCCGGATTACAGTTTCCACTAGTTGGAATTAAAATACTGTTTTATTATTGCGTAATGAGGATGACCACGAGTTAAAAGCAGGCTGTCCTTGTCCGCTTTCTTGAATTTGGGTCATTAAAAGAACGTTAGTCATAATTAAGTGGGTGTCTTCAAATTTTATTTTTGTCTTTTTTCGCTCCTGGTCTGTGCAGAGGACTTCCACGAAATTAACCGGTACTATTTTTTTTCCAAGTGGCCGATTTGCGGGTTTGGAATTGAATAATTCGAGGTGGTTATTTTATATTTAGTTAAAACTAATATCACTTTCTTTTTCCCCTTTTATGCAAGAATTTTGGCGCAATCACAATGGACGGTGTAGGTTTACGGTGTAAAAAATTGCCTTTTAAAAAGTGAATAAACTTGTTTTTTCGTAAAGATGGTAAAACGCTAGAATTGATGAAAAATAGTATTTATATGTAATCTAGATACATATTAAAAAGGTGTATCAAGTTAGGTCTCATTTTAAACCTATGCGTAGGTTGAAGTCTAAATTTGTATGAACCTTATGGAGACCCATAACCTAACTTTAAAAGCTGATTATACAATAATATCCTATCCTAAACCCAACAGACCGTAGAATAGGATAAATTAAATTCATAACCCCGTGATAGAACGACGCCGTTGCGCGCAAGCGGCGATTCCAAGTACAAGGCACGTGACAAGCACGACGAGGGCAGCAAGCCAAAGGGCCCAAATTTAGGAGGGAAAGGACAGAATCGACAAAAACACAATTTGGCGCCCAGCCGCACACAAATCCCCTCCCCCTTCCTTCCCTCCCCATTTCTCTCGAACCTTCCTTCCACCTCAAACCTTACGGAAAACCGCTTCCTGCGTTCCTTCCATTGAATGCTCTATCCAGATCATCTTACTCTATCTAACGGTTTGATCACGGTTACAGGTAACGTCCCTTCGCCTACTCTTGATTATTAAGATTTTGTTCGCTTTAAAGTAGATTTACTTTTTTCCTGCTTCATTGAACGAGCCTGAGCTTTTCCTTCCTTCGAGTGCTCCATCCAGATCATCTTGCTTGGTGGATTGGAAGCGGTATCAGGAGATCAAGTGAATCTGGTTCGATACGGAAGTTCTCGGTTACCGGTAACGTCCCTTCGCCTAACCTTGATTCTTCGATCTCTTGTAGATTTAGTTTTTGCCTGTTGAATTGAACGATAGCCGGTGAGATGCGAAACTTGGAATTCTTCTTCGAAAATCGGCAGAAGTTTTGCGGTTCTCGCCTACTCTTGACGTTATTTTACCTTCCCCGCTCTATCATTTTCTTAGTACTGTTAAGAGACTTTCTGAAACAAGCGCCGGAAATGCTAGTATACTCTTAACCCTTCCCCTAAACCTAAGAAGTATATACTCGACCGCGAAAAAATTATGCATCGGATATGAGCGATGCCCTGTCGTTCGCCCACTATTCCGTAGCTGATCCACGTCTTTATTCTGCCCAAACTTGTTAAACACAGGTTAGGGTCGAAATACAAGAAAATCACTGCAACTGGCAGGTTTTGTTGAACAATGGTTCTCGGTTCGGGGTACGCTTATTAACTCTACAAGTTACACAAATAATACATTATGGAATGATTTTGACCCGTGCACATCGCTGGCGGACGATGTGTTTGTTATTGTTTTACCATCAGAGCTTTTCATCCTTGATGAGTTTTTTTGCCTTTTGTCCCGTCGACATTTCCCTCTGGTTTCTTCTCCTCTGGTTTCTTCCCCCTTGTCGCCTTGCTGCTAGCTATGAAGTGCAGCCTGGCCATCAGAGGACGAGGTGCTCGTGACTTTTGGTCGAACCCCCTCACGCATACGAATCCTGCCATTCACAAAAGGAACCGGATCTTAATAATGCACCGGAGTTCAGAAGAAGTTTCAGGCTTAGTGGAAGACAAACAAGTGGGAGGTCAGGGTCATCTAGAATCTAGGCAGTAGGCAGTTCGTATGATTCCTAGGCCTTAGTCAAATAGTTGAAAGATTATAAGTCCGCGAAATTTTATTTGCTCTTTCCATGTTTCACCCTGATGCCATAATCCGCTTTACTATTACCAGTTTCGGGTTCAGATATGGTAGTTCTCCCGAGGCATTTTCTCTCAGGTGCGGCCTCATTGGCGAGGTTGAATAAATGGATCCGATGGTAGAAATGGTGACTGTCATGTTGCCTTAGAAAATAGCAAGTTGAATGATATTCCGGAAGTTGGATTCTATTTTAAGTTTTAGGAAATTTGGTTTTACTATTAGAGTGAATACCGGCTTGTTTGAATGAGAATCTCATTCTGATATATGGTACTTCATAATTCTCAAAGAAAGATATAATTTCATTTGGGAGATCTTGTACTTAATTGAAGAATTTGATTCGTACCTCTCCAGAAACAGTGTTGGATGCCTTCTGTTGTCAAGCCTGGCCAACGACATATTTGATATTAGATACAATATCAGATATCATATTCCTTGTCATATCGGGAAAGATTTGTTTATCATACCTTTAAATATACTTGGTATTGATGTGCCAAAGTAAACTGTCCTTCTAGGTAGATTCCAAATCAACTCCCTAGGAACATGAATTGGGTTCAGGCTAGTGTCGTGGTCAGCGAAGACCTGCAAATGGATTATCTTGTTAGCCTCTGTGCAACTGGCAGAAAGAAGTCAAATAAAAAGAACAGTGGAGTTGATGTCACCTCATTGACTTGAAAGTATGTGCCATTGAGCGGAAAACTTCCCCTCATTGCTGTTCGACAAGGTATCTGCTTTCAAGAAGTAACTTTAAGTATATGCTTTATATGCGAACGGAACTGTGTACGATTGTTTCATGCATATTCTTACCAGGAGAGTCCCTCGGACCATCTGCGAATTTACTTCTCTAGCACTGCTGCATGAGAAGCATGTTTCGTCATAACACAACGTTCCGTCTTCTTGCGAGCTACATCTACTTTCTGGTGGTGCAATAGAGTCTGCCGCTTCACCTGATGGAATTAATGCTGATTAGAATACACTCACATTTGATACCTTTGGATTCGTCACTATATGATCCTGCTATCATTTGTCATACAGAAAAACCTTGAGGGTTACTTGGCATGATTTCTATGTTTTATGGCATTGAGAAAATCAGTTGAGGCAAGCCAGAGCTGCAACAAGCTCCAGGTCAAGGTTGGACTAGCATTTTTATAGAAACGTCTTACTGCTTGTTTCCGAGGAGTGAACATGCATGATTGGGCTGCCATCTTATAGGCACCTGACCTCAACAAGGAATAGCAAAACAAATCTACAGACGCTTTTTGGTATTCAAAACTTACCAGGTGTCCATATGGCAAGAAGATATGAACATGGATCATCGAGTTCTCGTCTTTCCATCTGAAACAAATGTCAAATTATATAGTTAGACAAGGGAGTTTAAGCATGCCAGTTTAATGTGGCAGCCGTTTTTGCATACTTGACTAACCTGTTGCAAGAGGGGGTGAGAATCTGGAAGTTCATACCTGTTTGAGAGCAAAACAGCGAAAACAGATATTAGTCCATTTATTTACTGATGTGAATAAGTATCTGAGATACATCCAGGTTCTGGTGCTAGAAATCAATTATTTGGTTTGCACCTAAATTCTAGTGTCATATACTCAGTATCCAGTTGGGCCATACTTTATCTCAAACCTTTAGCAGATACTGTCTTTACCTAAATTCCAGTGTAAGTAGTAGAGTTCTTTCAGACCACAAACATGGTAACGTTGGACCCTCAGCTGTTGGATAGAGTAGTGAAAACGTTCTACAGAGGGATTGATTCCCAGGGGTCTACTTACACGAGATGTTCTGTTCTCAGCCGGCTCGCATTCTTGAGCTTGGGTGTGGGTATAGAAGCTGCTTCTGCAGTTAAAGCAACCAGTGCCTTTGACAAATCTCCTTCTTGAAGTTCCATATTCTGCTGCATATAATTCTGCAAGTTCTGAGTAAACTCCTCAATATTTAGCTTGATTGTGGGAATTTCATCAGGATCCTCAGGTATGAGATCTTCTATATCATTCTCCATTATCTGACTGCATTCTGGTTCTGGTGACATTGGTTCTTCAACAATAGGCACGCACTCATGAACTCCAGTAGTTGCTTGTAAGTTCACATTTAACAGTTCCATTTGAAGTTGCTCGGATGATTGTGTTGGAGGCAATAAAAGTTTATCTGCTGGTGGAGCTAGATTTCCGTCAGCACTTCTGTTTTCCGTGGAACCGACTATAGCTGTTTGATCTGGACCTGGCAGGGCCAGTCTTGCACTGCAGCAACATATCCACAAGTAAGTCAACAAAATTTAGCTTACTTGCATCTCATCTGTACAAGTTCATTCGTATATTCCTCGAGGAACTTAGGAATTCTTCTATTTCTACAATATTTGCCTGATCAAAAGACAGACATGATGTTTTTCTGTACATTTTAGTAAACACAAATGTATTTAGCAGCTAATGTTCTCGATCAAAGTTAAATCCATGGCAATATGAATGCCTCAGTTGGCATTCCCAGCATACATAAATTATCATAGCACAAATATTAGGCGACAAGTCAGAAACCTGGCAAATGCACTTGCAAAGTGTCTGCATTCTCCTCTCATTGGACATGCATTGCAATTTGGTTTGTTTTTTGTACAGAAAACCTGCAGAGAAATTGAAAAAAAAAACCTTATTACTCTCAGTTATAGCTTGACGAAGTTTGAATGATCAGAAAAAAAGTACATCTGCTGCAGCAATTAGGGCAGACCTTCCCAAAGGTGATCATTTGGTAGTGGAGCTCGTACCTGTGGATCAGTTTCATAATGGATTAATATAGAACTGTGCCTTTTCAATGATGATACGATGGATAGTAAAAGCACCAAATGAAGATAGCCTTACAATGTTTTTTGGTCGAGCTTGCACAATCTTGGCCATAGATATTTTTGGATCGATTCAAGCACAGGGTACCTATATAAGGATAACATCAGTGACGTATGCAAAATCAAAAAATTTGTAAATCACTTCCACTGGTAACACTAACATCTCCAGAAGATGCAACTGAAGCGATTCAGGTAGTGGCTGAAGGGGGACCCATCCTAATCGTACAGCTATGCGTCCAACATTTGTGTCAACCTGTATGGCATTTAATGTAAGATTCATTGGGATGTAGTGGAATTCATCCATGTGTTGAACCAGTGAAAAGTTTCTGAGAAAAGCAAGTATAGAACAAATGAACACTTACTGGAAAAGCAAGTTGGTGAAGTGTCAAAAGCCGTACACACTCTACGCTTTTCAGTCCCAAACCTCTGATGCTTAGCAAGTACTCTCTACATGGCAAGTAATAATTACATGATATAACAGCAGTGCATATAAGCAACAACACTAAGTTGTTCCCTTGATTGGGTTTAGAGATGATGAGTCAGCTTACTTTGCTTTGTCTGGTGGGATATCTCTCAACCACTCCAGGTCAATGCTTCCATGTTCTCGGACCAGTCTATCAAGAAAATCCTGCAAAGATTCTATTGTCAAATCAACGGATTAAGTACCAGGGTAGGTTGTGTTCTTCAGTTAGCACTCATCTTTTACCTTTATTCGTCCAG
Source organism: Hypericum perforatum (assembly GCA_012979155.1). Lineage (NCBI taxonomy): Eukaryota > Viridiplantae > Streptophyta > Magnoliopsida > Malpighiales > Hypericaceae > Hypericum > Hypericum perforatum. The sequence continues at coordinate 57,159 of SOPF01025048.1, read as the reverse complement.
CAAGTACGTTGTTCATACCCCGTTCTTTGATTGTTTCGGCAACTTCTTCAACATCTGCGCATCTTACAGCCTCCCAATCCAATGAGTCCATCGTGTTTGCTGGCCTATCTTTTTTCTTTCCACTTGGCTCTACTTGTTTCCTCAAGGAATCCCAGTCAAAATTATCTTGTATATCGTAACCGACTCTTCTGCTTTTACCCTTCCTTTTGGCTTCATTTATCTTAATTTGCTCAGCGACCGAAGCATTATGGTCAATCAATTGTGAATCTGTTGTGTTCGGAAGGTTACTGTCAAGGATATCAGATGCACTGTTATTGTCATTACTGTCAAGAGCTTCTGACTGACTGTGCTGCAGATCATTTCTTTGTTCCTTTGATGGTGATGCACAATCATTTTTCAACTCTTCTAGGACATTGCTTTGAAAGTGAACTCCCAAATTTTCATCTCCGTTGGCATCGTAGAGAAATTTGTCAGGATAATCTTGTGCTTTCTCGCCAACAAACGCTGGCTTTTCTAACTTTGTCATCTGCCTCACAGATTCTGCCACAAATCTGCTGTTACTTTCAGTGCTTTTGCCATCTTGATTACTGGATGTATCAGTTTGACTCTGTGCTCCATTCACCATGATATATTCGCCAGCTGCAAGAATTCCCGCATCAGAATACATAGTATTTTGGTTGATAATCTAAGCATTATAATTTTCTAAACCTTCTTAACTTCTCTAAATGGAAGATATAATTTTTTTTCGTGTATTGACTTTTGACCCTTGAAGTTCCGAACTTTACCTCTTCCTTGATTGTTAAAGGCGCCCCCAATGCCGGAACCGGCACGTTGTAGAAGCTCTGAAAACGAACATTTATCCTGGTAATTGAGCTTGAATCCATTGGTGGACTCGAAGTTAAATTCTTGTTTCTGACTAACAGTTGAAGCTTGAGAACTCTGCGAGTCATCGAGTACTTCTGCATTGTCAAGCTTTCCGCTCTCGACCATTTCAGCGTTGAATCCATCAATCACTGCATGACAGGATGCATCTGAAACATTTTTTGAGCTATAACTGCTGATACTGCTTGCCAATGACACATCACTTTTAGCTGACTCTCTTTCGTCATCAAGTTCAGTAACATGCAGAGTAAGGGAACTTGCTTTGCAACCTAGTTCATTCAACTTGTCCTTACTTGGCCTTGCGCTATCAGGGTCCAGTATGCATTCAATGGGATTACCACTCCCGGAGCTTGTTGTTTCTTCATACCTATCTTGAAACTTATCCGACTTAATGGCAAAACGAGCAGCCATTGACATGAATGCAGAGCTGCAGAGATAATTATTTAGATCAATTAGCTTTTTGTTCCTCTGTAATTTCATCAACTTTTGAACTCAATTTACCTAGAAAGATGATCTGAAACGTTCTGAGTCAGAAAAACTCCAACGACAGAGTCTACAACTGATCCTTTCCATGGGGAAAAGCGCCGATCCCCTGCATGGCAATTTTGTTGTTAGAACACCATGCAAATGATTGTAAGTATAATATTGTGTTATGTCAGAAATTCATGTTATAAATGCTAAGTGTTTCCTGAGTCTTTCACGGAAGATTGCTTAGACTTCTTCATCAACATAACCTTTTTCATGTGCATAAATCTTATTGGATGTCAGTTTATTTTGTTGCACATATTACATTGACTCTGATTTGCTAGAGCTAATAATGTTACGTTCCTCGTCATAGGAAAAAAAAATGGTTTAAGCTTTTGAAATGACGTGTTGTTATTAATAACAATGTATTGCATTCTTGTAAACATATTGCATGTCAAGGTAGGTTCTCTTTCATAAAACCAGCACAGATAAGTGTATTTGTACCTTGTACAAGATGCATTCTTGCAATGAATGAGTTGGCCCTCCCATGAAACATGTTCCTTTCGTCTTCCCACCACTTAGCTTTCTCTTCATCTGTACCATCAATACCTTCCCTGTCGATGCTTTCCATCAGGAGCTTCCACACTTTGTTGGTTTCTTCATCTAGCTCAACCTTGGGCCGTGGATGTCGTGGCTTGATAGGTTCAAAGGGTACGATAGTACCAGCTCTTGTATAAAGAACCAGTTCCTGGCCATTTATATGGTGAATATCGTAAGATGCGCTCACTTTTCTAAAATCTAATCCACTATTTTCCCTGTTTATGTCCAGCTGCTTGATTTGATTAATTAGCTCATCAATAGATACCATTGCTTCCCATATCTGTTGTGCTGGAGCACCTGGTATAAAGACCATGTTAATCAAGAGAAAAGTAACCCTTGGTAGAAAAAATAGATCATTTTAATTATCTACATCAGACTGACAGTTCTCAAAGTACCTTGTGCGTTTGCTGCAAACCGGTTGTGATTGAACAGAGTCACTTTTCCCTGTTTTTTCTCTTCATTTGAAGTGGATGTTGGCAAAGGAACCACATCATTTCTCTTCTTAGTTCTCTTCTTTTTTTTCCAGGTCACATGTGAATTGGAGAACAGTGATACTATCCTTGTGCCAGGCTCATGCTGCTGCTGCACCTTACAATTTGCCGGTACTCCATTCATCAAGTAACCTTGATGTAGATTTTGTCGTTTTGAGGGGTTTCTAGATCTCGGTCGTTTCAAGAATTTTGACATACTTGATGTATAAATAGAAGTTACAAGATTGGGATAAAGTGCTGCCCCTGCATCTTTGGTCGCCCAGAATAGTTTATCTGTTTCACAGCAGGGTGTAGGAATCTGGCAACTGACTGTTGATGTCGACGCTACTGAACTGCTTTGAAATGTTGTTTGCTGTTGGACTGCTCTTACACCATTCAAAAGAAATGCACCAGGTGAACTTGAATTTTGTCCTCTTTGAGTCCTCTTTCGCTTATATGTGGAATGAAACTTTATCAAGTTGGGGTATGTAAGCAGATTATTGCTACTGATCCCAATCTCATTTGAGATCTGGATGTCTGCTTGTTCCAAGGAGGGAGACATTTTCCTTTTTAATTCTCTGGCTCTCTCTTCTATGATAAATCTGATGAGACTACTGCTTGAAACATCTTGTGAATGTTGAAGGCTTACTTCTGACATCATCTGTGAAGTGCTCTCCCGAAGATTAGATGCAACCACATGATGACTTCCTTGGGCATGTTCATCTGACGAGTAAACCTCCACAGTTTCCAGACAGTGAGTAGAAGTCTTCAAGGAAGCTGATGCCATTTGTACCAATGATTCATCTTCTTTCGCCATGTCAGGTGCAGAACTACTGCCACTCTTTCTCGCTGCCAAATCAGTTTGAAATTCGACATGCACAGTAGTAGTTGGATCTTCCTCTGCACAGAATTTCTCCTTTGGGTGAGAATTAACACCATGCATAGGGCTGTATCTCGAGCTTTCATTGTGTAGTTGCCCTTCCATGTCAAAATTTAAAGCCCTTCTGCATGTCTTCCTCGCATCCCCAGCCATCTCCTGTTTAACAACCACTTCCACCAACTCTGTTGGGGGTGTTGACATTTTATTATGTGCACATCGCCTCGGATTTTTTCTCAGGCTACCTTGATTTTCTTCCATATTACCAGAACCTATTGTCCATTCATATACAAAATCCTCATCTTCCTCTAACAAGGGAGTTGTTGGCACTTTTCTTCCCCCTACGTACTTTCTCTTGCAAGTTTCCGTTTCTTTAGAATCTGATGGTTCTTGTATCTTCTGATTGATAGCCTGGACCTCACTGGTCTCTGATGTGGAACATGGGACGGCTGTATCAGCTACTTTTGCATGGTTTTTCTTTATTCTCGGTGTCTCATTGGAGCCATCAGGCTTTTCTGCGATTTTCCGAGGTCTAGGCTTCCCTTCTGTTATTACTTTTGGCCTATGCTTCTTTCTCTTGGGTTTCAGCTGCGGTGTGCTGTTCAGTTCAGTTGCATGGTTGCCTCCATCATCCATTGTCGGATACTCGGCCAGCGAGGAAGCAGCATCACGTGATGTACATGTTTTTTCCCTCTGAATTTCTTTGCCACTTTCTAGTACTTCGACTGTAGACCCTCCACGAGCAACCTCCATCTGTCTCTTTCCTGTTCCCACGGGCTTTTCAGGAGTGACGGGTTCAAAGTGAGGAGTATTGCTGCTGGAGCATACATTTCTCACTGCAAGGGAAGTTGAAGGTAAGCAACACTTGCTAAACCCATCTAGTTGATCCAAGTATAAATCATTTAAAGCTCAATAAATGCATCAATTGAAGTTTGAGTCTTTTGTGGCAGACAACAAAATAATTTTTCAAGATCTGTTGATCTAGTTTTGATGGAAACCCTTTACGATTTGGCACATGACCATCTATGATTGTCTTGGTTTGCAGTGTCACATAGTCATAGCTATTACTTGTTCCTAGAGTTTCCTTAGCAGCATAATGTTGCTTCCCTCTGTGTAGTCTAAATCTGTAACTTTACCAACTTCCATACCCTATCTTTATCTTATCGACTCCAGTTCTATTCTACTTGCAAGTGGAAAACCTAAGCAGTAGCAAGGCCAAGAATGAGTAAATTAAGGTAGTAATCATATTGCATTGTACTCACATTGGCTTTCTGGTGTGTAAGTTGCATTATTCCATTGACTTGGGGGAAACGGGACCTCATGATTCCAAGGGGTGGCTGTACCCATGTATCTCATTGAGGCTGCATTTGCAAGGTGCAGCAGAGATCCAAACGAGATACGATTCCAGAAATCTGCAGTATCAGCAGTAAATTGGAATGGCTGGACATAATCATGCGGGATGCTGTCTTGCCTGGCTGCCCCAACAGAACTGTCATTGCTTGTTGGAAGACAACCGACCAAACAACCTTCATTTTGGTCTGACTCGGACCAAATTGCAGGATTCAGATGTCTTTGGACATCATCGTGAATCATGTGTGGTTTCAATTGGACTGGCGCATCTGGGCTCCGTGGAATCCATGAACAGTCAACTCCCGTGTCTTCTGACCCTGCCTTACCGATGTCCATTCTTCAAGCTCCTCACACTCGCTGAAAAATAGCTCTCTTCTCTCACTACCTGCTTAAACAGGATGCTTTGCGCCTAGTTCAACAGTACCCAGTGGCAAGGACAAGCCCGAAAGTCAGCTTCGGATAGCCCCATTACAGGGGTAACAGCTACAAGGACCCAACAACCGAGCACGAAATTGAGGTAAAAAAATCAGTTAAAGCAGAAGATTCCCAGTTCTACCGAGTAACAATACACACAAATTAGCAAATCATAACGGAAAGAAATTCTGGGTTCCTCTTCAAAGCGGAGGAATTCAATGGAAAATAAATAAATAACCAAGAGATCCCTTTCCTAAAACCCAAAAAGTCGAAAATGGAAAACCCAAAAAATATACACCAACAGTATCTCACAGCAATATCCCCTGAGATAATGCCACTTTATTCTCTAACGGAAGTCCAAGAGATTGAACTAAATAAACAAAATACATATTTTTTAATTTCTGACCTGAAAAGATTTGAGTCAAATGGAGGAGATCTGCCTCTAGCCGCTGGTTTGGTTGGTAGCCAAGAAAATAGTACCACCTCTCTCAAACTCTCTCTCTCGGAGAAAGGCGTTAAAACGAACCCAACTCAGATTAAAACTGCTTCATGAACTAGACTCACTATCCAGAGCTTTGCCTTTATTATGGGGGCTTGCATTAGTATTTCTCATATATATATCCTCGTTTCCTTGCAACCGTTTTCGTTTTTTCTGTTCAGAGTCGGATACTGTCGGTCAAATTTGATTGTTTTAATAATATTTTGTACGTAACACTAAACTCGATATCTTTTTAAATGAATATAATTCATATATCAGTTAGACTAATAGTCAATATCTTTTTAAATGAATATAATTCATATATCAATTAGACTAATAGTCAACGTTTTCGTATTGAACACGAAGATTATAATATTGGAGACCGAGAAGGGTTACAAATTCTGGGAACAAGCAGGGGCAAAGTCGTCCAGTGGCGAAACATGTGAATGAACTGAAAACTAGGGGCGGCTGATTTGGCGGGGCAATATCGACATTTCCGCACCTGCTAGGGATCTTATCTTATGTGAGGTTCTTGATCTTTGATTCCGTCAGTTACCAACTCTCTACCGTTAGGGTCGGGCGATGCGACCAAGATGGGTGATTGAAGGTCTGTCTCCGCTGACGAAAATATTTGTTGATGTTTTTCTTGGTTTATAATACAGATATCTAAATTTATTAGATTGGTCAATACAAATTTAAATTATGTTAAATTTTTTAGATACGTCAATATCTCACATATAAAGTATTTAACAGTGCACCAAAAACCAGAGTTTATTAAATTTAATAATATTCTTACCAATAGATAAGTATTTATTGATAATTAATTATTAAATTTGGCTGTGCCTGTAGCCTCCGTGACGTAAACGGCGAGTCACGGCGTTAATGGTCCCCTACTGCACCAACAACCTCGTTTAATTTTTTTTTAGGCCGACAACCTCGTTTACTTTTTTTTTAATCCTAATCTATTACAATTGCCATGATCGAACCTTAGACTTCATCCCACCCCACCCAACTCAAATGTTACTAGATCAAATCCCACTGAACCTCTTTTAATCTTCTATTTGACTCTATGCAAAAGATTTTGCATGGCACTATAAAACTATACGTACGACTATACATGTATAGTAATATAAGTGCCATGCAACATTTTGACGTCGATATAACTCACGATTTGACTGTACATATTATTTACATGTACACTAAAAATACTAGTGCATGCAAATTAATGTACCGTAAAATTGTGCCAAAATTCGATTAACAACTGTATTTTGTCTTTATTCTTTGACGTCGATATAACTCACGATTTGACCGTACATGCTATTTACATGTACACTAAAAATATTAGTGCATGCAAATTAATGTACAGTAAAATTGTGCAAAAACTCGATTAACAACTGTATTTTGTCTTTATTCTTTAGTGGGGACCTTTTGGTTGTCGTTGGGAATTTAGTTGCTAATCTAACTACAGAAGTTTTTTAGTCACGTTGCTCACCACCACTTAATTTGGATAAAAACGTAAAATTTTATTGTCTCCATAATAGTCTCATTTTATTGGCAAAAAAGATTGTCGTGGGTAATCAATGAATTTACATTTTTTATATGTATATTTTTGTTGTGACCAATTATTTGAAAGTTGGTCACTCTTTATCCCACATTTTTCACACGTCATTAGAACAAGTGTTTTTGATTAAAAGTTATCATATTAAGAGTTTAAAACTTATTATCCCAATTATGCACACTAGAAAGGTATAGTTTCATAAAACTAAGGAAAATAATCTTCATTTTTTAGAAATATTTATTTCAGAATATCTGCCTTAGTCATTTTAGTTGTGATCGCTTTGAATCAGCGTCTCAATATTAATTCCTTGCGGCCTTTTCATAACCAATGACTCAATTTGTAATGCTTTTTCCTTGGATTCATATATATATATATTTAAGAAGGAAATAAAAAGTTAAAAAGTCTTCGTAATTCGTCCCAAGTTCACAGTGGAGGTCAGTAGCAGTGAATTCTTTTTACCCGTTCCCCAAGGGATAAGGACGGGAGAAGTAAATTTAATAGATGACAGCTCCGTAGCCTCGACCACCGCCATGACTTTTTTTCTTCTGCGATTAGGATTCGATAATGTCCGACTCTGATGTGTCCGACCTCTCTTCAAAACAAATTTCGTTGTATGCACTTAGTCTGTAATATGTACTACGCATACAGAAGGAGGGTCTTTAATAAAAAAATGTCATCCTTTTCCACCGTTGTCGCCGAAAGACTAAGTACGGTGGTGTCCTCACCACGTCAGGGCTCAGGACTTTGTCCATTGGACACATACCTAAGCGCATGAAGATGAGCTGCCTTCTTCACAAATTTTCATCTGGGTTTTCTATTATTAATATTTGCTTATTAATTAAGATGATCGAATTGTTGAAATTTTGATAAAATAAAAATAAATAATTGATTTTATCCGCGTACTAAATATTGTCTTTAAAAACCATTTTATTGATAAGTGTAACTGTAGTATTAAACAAATCCTTCTAAGTTCAAATAAAATAGATAATCAAATAACTAATAAGATTAATGTATAATTATTCAGAATCAAAAAATAGAATAATATATTTTATCAAAATGGTTTTACACTTAATTGTATCTCACAAATTAGTATAAATCACCCTCCAAGTCGCATCTGCCGTGTGTATCAGGCCTCATTTATTAATTGGCAATAATTTATGTAGGTTTTGGATAGGTACTTCGCCAATCAACGAGAGTTGATCCATATATTAGACGGTCCAAATTTCATGTAAATAAATTAATATGACTAGAAATTAGTTTATGACAAATGCGTTAACTGTGCCATGTTCACTAAGATCACAATTCACACACATCAAAGTATATTTGGAGGAATAGTCATAAAAGATGTAGAATGATTCATCAAAGTTTATAGTTCAAATATTCATAATGTGTATGCAAAATTACTTTTATAAAAATATACACATCTTTTCTAAAATTGCCCGAATGGACATGTAATAAGATGTAATTTTAGTGCAAAAGATATAACTAGATATGTGTATTTTTTTATATCTAGTAATTAGAATCTAACATTTTCAAACTCTTTAGATAATAATTTTTTCAATAATTTTTTTACTTATAAGATTCGAACTAAAGAAATAGCTTGAATCAAAATTTTTTGCTATTTATATTACTCACGTGGAGGGAGATGTGTTCGTGTAAGTTGAGGACAAGGAAACACAATTCGTGCAATTTATAAAGAAAAGGTATGCGATTTCACATCATTCAGCTCTGCTCTTATTAAATTATGTTTAAGTTTGTAGAAATACTAATTTCTTATTATGAACCCACCAGTCACCTATGTTGACCCTCAAACCTATGTTTGACACTGTTGTTCCACAGTGATGTGCCACTACTAACTTGTACGGTTGCGCTTTTTGTTAAAACGGTTCGCCACTACTAACTTGTACGGTTGCGCTTTTTTGTTAAAACGGTTTTACAGTTAAGATAAAGCGGCGACGTCATAATCGAAAAATTCTTGAGTGAATCTAATCAATGCGTTTTGAACTATAATAACGCAAGCCACCAGTGGCATGACTCTCGCAGAAAATGCATGGCCTTCGAATATTATTGGGCAATGTCTAAGAGTTCAGATTTTGTGAGTACACGATTTTTGAGGATTGTCACACCAATAAATTATTCAATTATAATTATTTAAACATATGTAAATAAATTATATTAATATAATTCATTAAGTTATACGAGTAAAACTATTCAAGTATATATAATCAGATTATTTTGCGGCTATTAAAATAAAATATTCTAATTTAACTTATTAAATTATCCGAATAAAACCATTGAAATATATGTAAGTGGACAATTCTGATTTTTTTATTGGGTGTTACTATTCACCCCAAATTACCATTTTAGTACCACATTAAAAAATTGCAGAAATAGTGTTCGTCGGGAAATTTTTTCCGTCTATCGAACCAATAAACGGGTATTATTTCCGTCTATTCCAATACACGAGTTTTTTTTCATCTACAGTACACGAAATCGTCTATTGGTATAGATGGATAAAATACCCATCTATTGGCAGCAGTGTTTATTGGGTACATACAAGCAGTAGGTTTTTGGGACATCAGCGCATTGGTCATATTGCGATTGAACCAGCCAGTTTTACTGCATTGGTGGAGCGATGGCGACCAGAGACACATACGTTCCATATACCAGGGGGAGAGTTGACCATCACACTTCAAGACGTTGCTATTTTGTACGGACTTCTTATCAATGGCATCCTATTAATGGGGCCGTAGTCACCGTTAGATTGGCCGAAGCTATGTGTTTAATGCTTTAGTCAGAACCTGAAGTTAATGCCAGGTTGTACGATTGGGAATGTCATTGTCTTCCAATGGTTTGAGGATTCTTACGACCCTACGGATCTCTCAGATGATACTACTGATGAGATAGTACGGCAGCTTGTCGCGAGTATTATATGGAGACTACCGAGACGAGGGTGAGTTCATACTGGTTGCCTATGCTATTGGATATAGATTTAATAGGCGCATATAGTTGAGGCAGTGCTTGTCTAATACATCTCTATTACCAGCTGTGCAGGGCTATCGACCGTAGTGTATTTGCTATCTTCAGCGATCTTGCGCTACTTTGTATGTGGGATTTTGAGAGGATTGTCCTACTTAGAGTTGTCTTAAAAAACCATGTAGATCAAGAATTCAGTCAGGCTTTGGGCATCAGGTAATAATAAATTCTTCACTAGACACTTGTTAATATATTGTTGTTTTTTTGTACTGGTTATGATTAATGCATACATATATTTATTATAAGTGGACTGGAATGATAACTGACGCATCTCGAAGAAATATTTAAGCATAACAGCGTATTGGCGCAAGTTAGATGAGTTGAGAGACGAAGACGTAAGTAATAAAATATCATCATTGGTGCATATTTATATATTATAGTTTTAGTGTTTAATTTAATTAAAATAATGTTTTTTTGTATTTAATATTGTAGAAGGTTTGACTACCGTATACCAATGACATTATTGCAAAATTGTCGACCATATGTCATCGAGATCAACATCTGTGGCTAGTAAGAATGCCACTGATTTCCTTCTATACTGTGGAGTGGCATTATCCTAATCGGGTGTTTAGTCAGTTTGGGTATGTCCAGGGTATTCCACAACCTCCTGAGCTCGATGAAGGAACACATAGTGCAACAAAAGATGGGCGAGGACAAGCTGGCACAAAGTAGGACGATTTCTTCCCAGTCCATACCAAGATTTGGAAGGACATACGATATACTTATGTGTGCCCTCCATGACTGCCGATGGAGCTCTTATACCTCCATTACTATGATGGTTATATGGATTGGTATAAGCTGCATACTAGGTACTTCATGAGTCATGCTAGAGCGATGGTTTACAGAAATATGAGTGCAATAATTATCCATTCGATTAACTAAAAATATCACAAAGAAAAGTCAAGTCTTAATTTAGAGTGCAAAAATTTGGAAAGACATTAATAATATATTACCAAGAGAAATATGTAAAAGAAATTTCCAGCTAAGATTTTAAAAGTTGATCCAGTCTGAGTCTTGGTAAATTCTAACTTGTTGTGATAGGAATGAACAAGAATAAATACGTTTTAACCAATGTAATAAAGATCCCGAGTATATCAATTTAAATAATTATAATTATTTTCATATATGTCCATTTAATTTATTGTCTTTGTTTGTGTTATATAGGCAGATGTTGTTGAGCATATACGCCACTCCATACAGCATGACCCACAGATCAGATCACTATTAGAGAGCGGTGAAGTTTGTTAGAGAGGATCGACAGTATATGGACATACCGAACACACAGTCACCTCTACCACCATTATTGATGATGGAATACAACGTATCCGTGTCAGAGAGAGTTCCTGTGACTAGGCGGTAGATAAACCTCTTCAGTAGGCAAAGTAAGATATCGATGGGTCAAACTATACTTGAGGATGAAGTATGACCCATGCAGTAGGGAGACTATATGAGTCAACCATCACATATGTAGGTACCGACACATGCATCACAACCCCCACCAACACAGGCATCACATGCCCCTTCCTCACTAATATAGGAAATACGCTCTGGGTTGTCTCTTAGTTTGCTGATGTCTTTTAGCCACCAGGACATCGCTTCCTCCCTCTCCAACTTTGTTGTAGTCCTTGCATGCAAGGTATGTATATTATACAGTTTCAGTCTTTGTCATTACTTTTTATGTGAAAGAGATGTCAATTCGTGATGCATGTTGTTTATATACTGTTGTTTTCTCAATGGTAGTCCTAGTAGAGGTTTTTTCAGAGACCAGCTATATTCTGACCAGTAGGCGACACTGCCAGGCTCTTCAACTTTCATGCAGTCCTTCCATGCTAGGTATGTCTAGTATCTATTACCAACCTTTGTCAAATAGTTTTATTACGCTATCAATTCATGATTTAGTTTTGTTTATATACTATTTTTTCCATAGCAGGGGTCCTAGTGGAGGTCTTTTGGGAGACCAACTATATTCCAGCCAACAGGCGACGCTACCAGGCTCTTCAACTTTCATGTAGTCCTTTTATACTAGGTATGTCTAGTATCCATTACCAACCTTTATCAAATATTTTTATTACGCTGTTAATTCATGGTTCAGTTTTGTTTATATACTAATTTTTTCACAGCGTGGGTCCTAGTGGAGGACTATTCGGAGACCAGATTGGGTCGAATCTTTTTTACTCTGAGTACTCCATGTATGGTAGTCCAGTATTACAACCATCTTCGGCTTTAAGATTGATAGAATTTAGGATGTCCCCATCATATAATCAGCATGATATGCACCTTTTACATTAGTACACCCCCTATAATTCAACTTCAGCTGCGATCGCTAATATAGACACCTGCATCTGGCTCGTACAGGTAACCTTGTGAAATTTTGAAGTACATTTAGCAAATTTCCATTTTTTATTATTAAAAATTTATTAAAATGTTGCATGCAAATTTTTAGGGCTCCTCGACGATAATAGTACTGATGAGCGATCAGTAGAAGAAGAAATGGCAATTCGGGGACCCCATGTCCAGCAAAAGAGGCAGATCTTATATCTTGTACTGGGTCACATATAATTGAAGGTGGGCTAGGTAAGTGAAGAAGGATGTTTGCATGGACCAAGAAAAATGAAAAGACTACGAAGAAAAAGCAGGGGGCCCAGAATGTTATAGTTGTTTATTTCTTTATTATGAATTCTATTTATTACAACACTTGTTTGGTTTACATTTAGTGCAAATTGTCAAAATTCCATGATGTGATTCTAACAAACAAACAAACACGCGTGTCCATTGGTACAACTGACTATCAATAATATTTGGTCGATCCTAAGAATTCTTTTTCTTTCATCAGAAAGACCTTGAAAACATTGTCTTTCCCAACGTTAAGATCATTGAATTCTCTGCAGTTCCACTTAACATTCACCTAAAAATTAAGATTTGTCAATATAGTTTAGGCACACTCAGACAGTTATATAAAGTGCACAACATATTTATATACTTACATTTAGAAGAAGAAGAACACACTCCGGATGTATGGTCCCAATTTTCTCATCTATAAAACCATGACACTCACCTGAATTGTCCTATACAATAACCACAATATTAGTACAATTTAGCCAATAATGTTTAAGTCTATTTTCAGCAATAAAGGTTATGGTATATACCTTAAAATTTGCAAAGTAATATACGTCATAGTAGGGATGCATACTCTCAGTGTCACCCTAATCATCCTGTACAATAAGCAAAATATTAATATAATTTTATCAAAAATGTTGAAGTCTATTTTTAGCAATTAAAGTTATAAACCTTACAATTTGTAAAATAGGGACGCATATTCAGAACAAGCACAACCATCATCTGATAAAATTATAAAATCATTTATTAGCAAGTCGTAATAACAAAATTAACTAGATTTATTTTATTTACATTACATCTTTGATGATACAGTCATATTGGATGCACTTGAATTTCTCAATTGAAGTCCTAAGAAATACTTTTGTGCTCTTGTAAGTCAAACCTGTATACAAAAATATGTGCATATTAATTTATATATTACTTCTCTTGAATTAAATATGGATAAATACCTTTATTACGAAGATAGTCCATGGCACGCATTCATGCATCAGGCATCCCAAATAATTTTTTGAGTGCCATCTTCTTCACTTTTACTTCTTTCTCAGCCTTGGCCTTTGCTACTGGGTCAACATAACCTAGGGGTAGCTTTATAAGATGTCTAAAGATCTGTCAAATTTTGAGTCATAGCATTCATGCATTATTTTGCTTGGTAGGCGGATGATAGGAGGTGGTGAATGGTACTCGTATTTCTTCGTACCTTTATCATCAGATCTTACATGACTCTTATTGTGTCTATTCATGTCTGAATAATTGAACAAAAAATAAGCAATATCAAACAAACACGTAAACATTTACACAAATTTTACAAAAGTATTCGTGGAAAAAATACCACTACATTAATATCGCTACATTATAGATGAACCATAAGAGTCACTACCTGCAATGTATATTAGTACTAGGTCTAGATGTTGCCGTTGCCGCTGCTACTGCCCTAGATACTTGCCCTAACTGCAGCTTTTGCTATTTTTTCTGTTCTAAATTGTACAATAGCAGCAATGTTTGTACAATTGTCTTTGACGTGACCCCTACTATTGCATATCTTACATATGATGTGTGAATGCGCCTGGCTCATCTCATTCTGAATTCACTTATTTAGTCGACCTCTACTCCGTATAGTTCTTTCATCGGGAATAATCTTGGTAACTGTTTGATCTTCTGGTGCTGGCTAATATGCAAGATTTCCAAGAGGGACAAATAAGTACTGATAACATAACTGTGTTGTCTCCAGGCAATAATAAGGGTTGACATATATCTTATAGTCTATGATGCCCATCATGGTATAACAAGCTATTGCATGTGAACACGGATAATAAAATGCTTGAAATTTCCCACATTTGCATGTTCTTCTGTCCAGATGTACCCTATGTATATTTCCACCTTTTCCCCTGTAATAGTTTACCCCAGTAAATACAAAAAATTACCAGTTTGAGCATTGGATATTGAGACGACATAGTCTTGCACTTTGATCTCCTATTTTTCCAACTTATCTCGAAGGATCTTTGACAATATTATCTATCCAATAACACACTCTTCAATACACGTAGTTGCTCTCTGCTAAAAATATTTAGTAATTTATGCAAAAATCTCTGTAACCAATGTTGTCATCAGAAGCTGTCGTGCTCTTTTGAAAACCTTATTTACACACTCAACAATATTTATCATCATGTTACCATATCGACATCCACCATCCATAGCTAAACTCCATTTAGGTATGTCGTGGTCAATCATTCAATCATACACCTTTCGATCAACCTGGTAAACTTCTATTAAATATCCATTTAACTTTACAGGTTGGGCAGGCTTATGATCTTGCAAATATTATATTTGGTATAAATTTACGATAAATATAACTTTTAAAATTTATTGTAAAAGATTTTAGGATAAAGATATTGATATCTACAATCTTCATCACATTCTTTATTGCGGGGTTATTGAAGTGCTTGTTTAGATTGCTAGCAATATGTTTCAGGCAATATCGATGTGCAACACTCATACTATCTCCCCAGCCATGTACATCGATAATTACATTTATTATACCTTGATGTCAATCTGAGATAACACATATACCATACCGATCGGTGACGTGCAACCTGATTTATTCCATAAACCATGCCCAACTCTGATTGTTCTCTCTCAATAATAGTAAATGCTATCAGAACTATGGCAGAATTACCATTAATAGCAGTAGCGATCAACAAGGTATATTGATATTTCTCGTACAAGAATGTTTTATCAAATTGCAGAACATGCATGTAATACTTAAAAGCTTCAATGCAAGGCTTGAAAGCCCAGAAAAGTCGATGGAACATCTTCACGCCAGGCTCAAACTCTCCGGTATAGTGATCTCCAGGTCTACTATAGTAATATTCCCATTGAACAATAATTCCAGGATTACTAGCCTTACATGCAGTAAACCAGTGCACTAGTCGACTGTAAAGTTCTTTCCAACCTTTACATAATAACTTGAACACCTTCTCTTTTGCCTACCAAGTCTTGATATACGTAGGCATATATGTCAAACGACCATGCAGCTCATTCTGCAAAGAATTAATAGAAATATCTGGTTCATCTGCTACTCTAGCTATAATCATTTCTGCTATGTACTGTGATGAGAGTTGTCCATGATCCAGGTTATCCTAAAGTCGACCATATGTGTGGGGGTGGATGTGTTTCACCATTTTCCAATAACCAAATAGTTTATCTCTTACATCCTTTGACACATATATCTTCTAGTTATACTCATCCTGAACTTTTTTCTTACATTTAATAGAATAAGTATTCGACCTTGATTCCTTAACAACATACTCTCCACCCTGCGCTATTGCATAAGCCTTAATATCCCGACTAGCTTCATTTTTTGTTTTCCACAGACTGCCTTCCTTCAAAAGCCCGCAACAGCTACTAGATTAATCTTCAAAACCCCATTATTGATTAGCATATAGTGTCATGACTGCATTTTCATCACACACTAATGGGAAGCTATGTATACCAACATGATTCTTTTATCTGTTCTAGATGATATCCTCTATCTTCTTCATTGTCCTCTCGTTCTCTTCTTCTTCCTTACATGGTTCTTCTTCTACCTCTTCTTCTTCTTCATTTTTTTCGAGTCCAAGTTATTGGTTGTATACGAAGTACTTGGGTCCAATCCCATGTTAGTTTCTTCAGGTGCTTGTCTTTCTTGCACAGGATTTGGGTCATATTCCTCCCATATGCTCTTCTTCACAATTAGATCTATCGAAATTTCCTTTGCCTCTACTTCGTATGTGTCTACCATGATCTGCACCATAGTTGCAACATCTTCCTCGTTTTCGATAGTAATTAATTGGAACTTTCCTGAAGCTACGAGACATCTAAATATCAAATACTTCATTTCTTTGTTAGCATCAAATGGGACTTTTTCAACCACGTTTTGCCTTAACCTCTCGCACGTTGACATATCTGCGTGAAATTTCAACCTAACTTCACATCATCCTTCGTACTCAAAACCAGTGAGCCTATTTTTCTTAATTGCCCCATCGTACTTTATTCTAATTCGCACAATTCGCCGAGACATTTTACTACATAAACATTATTTAAACATAAGTCGCATAAAATATCAACTCCTAAGTAATTCAACCACACTATTTCGACATTATCGATAATTAATAACGATGACTTAATAAATCAAAACTAACAACAACTATTATTAATCAATTATCAAGTTTTAACATTCTTCATTATCAATAATTAACTACACTAATCTTTCATAATTCACAGAATTAATAACAATGGTTCAACAAATCAAAAACTAACAACAACCATTCTTAATCGATTATCAAAATTCAACAATCACCATTAATGATAATTAACTATACTAATCTTTCATAATTCACATAATTAATAACGATAGTTAAACAAATCAAAACTAACAACAACCATTTTTAATCGATTATCAAAATTCAATAATCACCATTAAATATAGTTAACAACATTAACACATAATTACTAACCACGGTTCAAAAATTTAGAAACAAACTATATCACAAAAGCTAAATTACAATTACTTACCTGCTTGAAGCTTAAATCCGTGCATTAAACGCTCTTCAAACATTGGAATTTTTCGAACTTTTGGGTGGAAATTTCAGTTTTTTGGCTTACTACCTTGATCGTTTGGGATATCATTCTTATACACCAATAGACGGGTAAAAAACTCGTCTATTGGTAGATAAGAAAATCTTCGACCACCTTTGTCACCATTAAATAGAGATTATTGGATTCGGATGTCTGGATGACCAATAAACATGATTTTTTCTCATCTATTAGGCCAATAGAAGGATTAAATTATCGATTATACCAATAGATGGTTTTGTTTTTCGTCTACAGATAGAGAGATAAAAAACCCGTATACTGGTCTTCGGTGGAAATTTTTTTTGTCTATTGCTTCGATAGACGGGAAAAATTTCCGATGAACATCATTTTTGCAATTTTTTAATAGGGTACTAAAATGGTAATTTTGTGTGAATAGTAATACCATATAAAAAAAGGGAAAAGAACCTTTAAGTACCCTGTGGTTTGCCCAAAAATCACTTTAGTACCATGTGGTAAAGAACCCTTCATTCGAGTCACATCTCACCAATTTTCCATCACTTTGGTCCCAAAATTATGATACTGCCCCTCCCTCAATCAGAACCTAACCAAACCTAACTCAACCCGATCGAACCCACATCCAATTTAATCCAATGGGGCGTAGAAAATAGGATATAACTCAGATCGAGTTGAAATTTTATAACAAGCATCCTAAAAATACACATGATTTACAAAAAATATTTCAGGAATTTTAGAAGCATGAAAATATTTTTTTTTTGAAGCGCTGAAACTTCGTAAAATCGTATAAAATAGAAAACACATCCAATTGAGTTGAAACTTGTCCTATGAAACTTTAATAATTTCTAATAAAATTAGGAACCAAAATACATCTCTGGGACAAGTTTTAAATCAATTGGACGCATTTTCTATTTTATACAATTTTACAAAAATTTAGTGCATCGGAAAATAAAACAAATACTTTTGTGCCTCTAAAATTCCTGAAATATTTTTGGTAAATCATGTGTATTTTTTGGATGCTTGTTGTAAAATTTCAGCTCAATCCGAGTTATATCCTATTTTCTACGCCCCATTGGGTTGAATGAGATGTAGGTTTGGTCGAGTTGAGTTAGGTTTGGTTAGGTTCTGATTGAGGGAGGGTAGTATCATAATTTTGGGACCAAAGTGATGGAAAATTGATGAAGTATGACTCAAATAAAGGGTTCTTTACCAAAGGGTACTAAATTAATTTTTGGGCAAACCACATGGTACTAATGGAATACTTTCCCTTAAAAAAATATCTGACAATTCATCATAACTTAGCAAAATTATTTTGGCGGGTTGATCAAAACCATTTAGATGTCTAAAACGAGCCTTTTCAATTATGTATACTTAAATAATTTGAATAATTATAATTAAATATTTTTTTTGGACATGGCTAAAAAATCATGTCTAATATGAAATCTAGTCTTAAATCGAGACCACTACGCAGAGTTAAATTTTATAAATTCCACAATTCATGTTTGAGAGGTTTTATAAATTCCACAATTCATATTTGAGAGGCTTATTTTCTTTAGAATCTACCCTCCCCTTCATTACATACGTCATTGGTTTTCGTAGCTATTGGCCTGGCTATCACTTCCACTTGCACCACCTTGTTACCTACTAACTGGTCTTTATTATATGTGAGAGTGCATGTCACCTTCTAAAAAAAATTAAATAGATAGAGAAATGAAAGATGCGATGCCATATCATTTCGATCAGATGTTATTAAATTGGGCAAATTGTCCTTGAGTCCTCAAACTTTGCTGAAATTATTATTTTTGTTCTTCTTATTTCGAAAAAGATACTTTCGTTCACCTACTTTGCTTAGTTATCACTCTTAGGTCCCTATTACCAGAATCGAGAAATTTCTACGACACTGAAGGTCACTATTTTGTCCTTTCGTGAAAAGTTAAAAACTGGGTTATTTATGGCTGCAACTGCCGACCTCACTAACGCACTCACTAGAATATTAACCGGGTTGGATGGCGGACGACGATGGTTATTGGGGTTGGACGGCAGTCAAGGGACCTGAGCCGACCTCATTGATCCGACCATCAGAACACCCAGAAGAATCCAATAGTAGTTTATCCACCTCATCATCCCCACCACGTGAGTTTGTCAGGGGCTGCAACGAGTTTGACTTCTTGTCCGGTAGGTTGTTGTCATATGGGTTGAGCTTGGCCGATGAGCTCTTCTTGAACAGGCAGATCCGACCCATAAAGCTTTTAATTTCTCCTTTAGTTATGCCTTCAGATCAAGAAAGGAAGGAGACAACTAGGTAGAAGAGGGGATGGAGAAGATCGATGTCCTTTTCTTTGTTCCTTAAATTTGTAATAAAGGACAAAATCGACATTTCAGGTCGCTGGTTGTCGGAGAAATTTTTGAGATTCTAATACCAAGGACCTGAGGGTAATATTTAATCAAATAGAAGGATTAGATTATCTTTTTAGAAATAGAAAAGATAAAATAGTAATTTTAACAAAGGTTAAGAACTTGAGAATAATTTACCTTATTAAATCTTAATTGAATTAAAAAAAACTAATTTGTTTATTTTTGGCCTACCAATCATCTATGTGGAGATACTTATCCACAATGATTGTAATAACTAAATTGTGCGGTTGACATGACCATTATACCGAAACACATGCAGCGGCATCATAATCGAGAAATTCTTGAGTGAAACTAGTCATTTGTCGTACTCTTTTGCTGCGTGATTATTAGAGAATATAATCTTGTTATTTTATTGGGTCAAATATAAACAAGACCTCGTTAGGTTTTACAATTACTATCAAATCTAAATAAATTCTTTTAAAGTGATACTTAATAAATTGGTAGATTTTTAAAATTAAAAAAATACTTGATTTTGAAGTATTGTTATGATTTACTAGCAATTCTATAATAATGAAATAAATTTTCAGAAGAACTTTGCATATAAAGTAATATTTATATTTTTTTTTGTATATTTTACTTATTTTATGATATTCAATGTGAGCTAAGCTTGTTTTTCTAATATTTTTTAGGGCCAATTATCCTTAAGACTTTAAGGTTTGGTCCTCGCATAGAGTCCATAACTTTCAAAACTGAGTTTTTGGTCCCTAAATTTTGATAAAAATAGATTCTCAAGTCTGTTTTTTTTTCCTGACATTAGTACCTATGTTATCGTAGAAAATGACCAAAATACGCTTAAATAAAAAAGAAAAGATCAGAAGAAGTGATTCTACCAGCAGTAATTTGATGTCCGAGAGAACTCTGAGAACAATCAAAATTAACCACTGTATCTGATGTTCAGGCCAAAGGGCTACATCAATTGAATCAGACTGGAACGCAAATGCATCAAACGTATGCCGAAAAAATGGACTACAAAGACCACTTAATGAGGTCAAAAGTAGAGAAAGAGCAGAAGCTGGCTAATAGACATACGGTAGTATTCTCCATGGCACGAGCTTGCGATACTCGGCCCATACTTCCTTGTACTTCTCCGCACAGCGAGCCTCGTCTCTCCTTTCTCTCCATATCAGGAGAATCAGAAGATAAATCGGGTAGAAGTATGGCACTGGCGAGCTGCATTACGAGCAAGTTAGTTTCACTCAAGTCTATAGTTAGCCAAAGAAAGTGCAATGGGGGTTTGCTGGAGTTAGTACCTAATCCCGCATGGAAGACTGAACGACAACGCCAGCAGCAAGTCGCCAAGGTAATTGCAGTGTCTCGCAATTCCCCTTGAGGACAACAATCAAGATAAGTGAGTGAGTCCGTGTACGAGATAAAAAAAAAAGGTATAGCTGTCTGATCCATATGTCAAATTTTGAATTGAGATAAGAACTCTTTTAGATCTATCTATTGATTCTACACATTTTCTATAACGTTCCAGAGTTTAGAATTGACAGGAGCAAGCAAAATCTCACCAGTAACCAGAAGCAAGGAGTTTTCCCCCGACGACCTTGGCGGGCTCGCCCCAAATAGGTGCTTTTGGATTCTTTTTGAATATATGCTTTTGCTTGTTAGCTCCTCGGAAAACGAGATACCTGCCAATTTTACAAGGTTAATCAGGTCTTGGGATCATTGGGGTAATGGACTTGGCGTAATTTACTACAAAACTGAGGTTTCCAACAAGTTACCCAATTACAAAAATAAGCGAATTGGCAACAACTGCAGCTGTTGTTAGTTCCACTCTGTTTTTCAAAAGCCACCAACCCTGCAGAAAAACAACTGCATTAATTTCGACTACGGTCAGTAGGAAAATAGTTCGGGATCTACGAGCAGCTCTTTTGGATTTTCAAGCAATGGTACATGGATGTACAAAGTTGCAAAGAGTTCCCAGGAGAATGAGAATCAACTAATCCCAGTGAACGGGGAGCATGTTTTCAAGTGTAAGCAATTCCACCAAATTATCGTAAAGGCCCTCGATATATATACCTGGATGCTGAAAGAGAAGGGAATCCAGACCAGATCTCCAAATACCAACATGAAGCCCAATCTCTCAGCAATGATGTCCCATCTGCCGTTAAAAGAAAAAAGGATTGACCCACATGAGAATATAATTGTCCATAAGTAAAGCTACGTAGTAAACACGAGGTACTACCAACCAGGCAGACAAAGGAAATAACACAAATTCATATGATCAGAGGACTGATTCAATCAGAAAGTTGATGAGTATAAGGGAAATATCTTTTTAATTTGTGGAGAAATTTAGAGGACACAAGTAGGCCATGCACTTACGTGGAGGTCATAAATTCCTCGTAGAAAAAATAGTCGATGACATACAACTGAAAAAGTGACGAGCGAATGTCAGATAGCTGAAGACATATTTAAGGAGTTGAAAACAAGAGAATAGGAAGGTGCTACCAACAATCACCAGATTACCGCACAAAATAATTGGTAGAGGATCATCGAACGACCCAATGAGTCATCCTGAATGCTTTTCGCCAAAACTGATAGGTTGATAATCAGCCATCCCATCATTCCTGCTCTCACAAAGAAGAATCTGAAAAGAGAGCTCTACATTTGTCAGCTTCCCAACCCAACATTGTCAATGTTAGACTCAATATGCTGAAGTAGTTATAGAATGATATTTAGAGTGGATTTCTTATAAAGACAATTACTTGCCTGAATAAACCATTAATCGTAGCAGTAAGCATCATGTATTGATTCAAGCGAACACATCTAAACAGGTGTAGGGAGGATTACGTACTTGAGGTCAATGCCCATAAAGGAGGGATTCAGTTGTATTCCAAACCACCTATATAGAAAGAGCAGGAGCAAGAGCAACAGGTCCATCAGAATATAAATAGACAAAAAGAATAACCCGATTGCATTTTATAGAGGACAAGGACACACTAAGTACACCAATAGAAGTGCATTCCGCCGGTGAATGGTTATTCTTCCGAGAAATGTGGCCCATTTATTCACTTGTGTAAATGAAATACACAAATTATAATGCCTGTATTAGCAGAAGTCGCCAGGTCTCTACAAATCATGGATATTCTGTACTGGATGAAGAAATCACCTAATATCATTAACATTGTTCACAATTGCAAAACCAGAGTATAAAGCACGATTAAGCAAGGTGACCTTTGTCTGCAAGTGGAAGACATAGTTGATCATAGACAATGAATGACACTCAAAGAACTTCGAGCCTAAAAATTACCAGTCATGTATTATGTTTCCAGTGACATGCGGCTTCAAGGATGAACTCTGATTTCTTGAATTGCAGGCAGAAACATAAAGCAGCAATGTCACCTAGATCCAAGAAGAACATCGAGAAGCACAAAAATTAGAATGGAAATTGGAACGAAGCTCATGGTACTTCTGGGAGTTGAAGTTGCAAAAAAAGCTATGTAACCAGGCTTCCTAAGAGGATGCAAACAGAAGGATCAAGCCAATCTCTGAAAAAAGTTGGTACTTGCAACAACCATGATATATAAGTAGCCAACCTAGTGCAAAATTAGAATCTCGCAGTGAAAAAAGATGGTTGCCCCCTCTTTGGCAGGGACTTACAATACAACTAAAGATGAAAGTGGTCGAAAGCAGCTCAAGACCCCTATCTGCGATTGCCTGCAAAAAGTGGTGCAACAGAACATGAAAAATTACTCAAGATTCAGGATTGTAGCACATGAAAGATGATAATCCAAAAGCTAAATATGCTAGATCCCAATGGATCACAGTCTTGCATAACAAGAACAGCTAAACAAACTTACAGTGCACGACACAAAGCCCGTCTTGGCACCAACTCCTAGCAGCGCAACGAGCAGCAGCAGTGAAAGCAACCCTTTCAAAAAGAAAAAAAGTACCAATCCACAAAATCACATTAATGTACATACACCATTGTGCGAAAACCCAAGCGACAGGTCAAGAAACCAAACCGAAAAAAGAGGAAACCAATCGACAGGAGGAGGAAGAAATAAGAACACACCATTGCATCGATAACGGAGGCGAGAACCATCTTGCAAGGCAACCCCAAGAACAACTTTCCCAGGTAGAACAGACCCAGCAATCGCCAAGTAAACAAAGAAGACACCAAGTATTCCCACCTGCCACCACATTGCTCATCAACCCCGACAAGAAAAAGACAGAGACCCTTTCGTTAGGATTTCCGTATCCAACCCGATTTTTCGGGTCGTGCGAGCACAACAAAGGGAACAAGATCAAACCGATCTGATACCATGTTAGAATCTTCGTATTCAAAAACCAAAACAATTCCCGACTCTTTACACTGCTTAGACGCCATTGTGAGGAGAGAGGGAGAGGGGAGTTGCTTACAGAGTCCCAGGAGGGGGCTAGTGAGGTTAGGAGCGGGACCAGATCCATATCGACCACCATTGACTTTCAAGTCCACTTGTCGTCTTCGGCCGGTCGTTGGCCTTCTGGGTCGATGTTTCTTCTTCTTCTTCCTCCTCCCTAGTTGTTAAGTGTGTCCCTTCTTAACAAAAATTGTTGTTTTATTTGCTTTGTTAAACCCAGAGAAGGAGGGAGGGGAGCACGTGCTCAGTCACACTTGTCACTTGTCTCTGGTCGGATTCCATGTTGTTCTTCTCCTTACCGCTTGTTTTTCAATTTTAAGTAATAGGGAACGATTTCTATGTTGACTATTGAATATTGATGTTTTGAGTAATTGGCAACACACCGATATTAATTTTTTTTGTAGAGTTACGTAAATTTGAAAAATTTTACCAACCCATAAATATTTTTTGTGCTAGGCTCCTAATTTTCATGTGATTTTTTTTTTTTGGATATTAGAGGACAGTCTTTGTTAGCCCTTTCTTCAGGACCTTTTTAGTTTTTTCCCCTTGATTGTTGACATGCGTAATGTCGGGTGTTTTTCTCAGGCATAATTCTTACCCTTCTGGCCTTCGAGTGTTGTCTCTCACAGTCTCATGCTGACACTAATGTGCCAATGATTCTAAAATTCGAAATCATAAAATTCATTTAAGGCTTCTCAAACTTCTCTTTCTCGTTCTTTGAAGTTGGGAGGAGGGAAAGAAAACCTAATCTTGACTTAGGTAATATTATTCTATGAAACAGTTAAGAATAAATGACTTACTTTTGTAAATAGAATCTTTGCCAGATAGTAGAAATTAACCATGAAATGAACAAGCATAGTAGGATTTTGTAATATTTGGTATAAATGTTTTGAAATATATAGAATAAAATTAATTTATTTAAGAAAAAAAAACATAATCTGCCTCATACTACATATGAAAACACATCGGTTTCATTATTATTGGGTAAGAAAACACCAAACAGTAATTAACAAATTTTTGTAGCATAGATTAATAGAACATGTTTTTATTATTGAAAGTACCGACGATCACAGTCATAGATCATCGTTCATTTTTTACTTAATGTATAGTATTATTTGCTATGAATGCATCTATAGGAGACCGTTTCGCTTTAGAAGTAGTTTCTTTTGACAGCTCATCACAAGAGCAAAGGTTATCAATGCATTGACATGTATCAAGATCTATGCATACTCGTGGATCACAGAAAGTTGAGCGTTCTAAGCAATTTTCCCTTGTGAAGCAAGTATTGGGCGTCCAAATAGGTCTTCTTGGTTCAACTTCTGTCCAAGTACCTAACCACAATAACATCGATTATTAGTATACAAATATAACAAAAAAATATATAATTATGTAGGAGACATTCGAGTGAAAATTCATTATCAGAACATCAAACACAAATTAATAAATGCAAGTACAAAATAATTGCGAAAAAAATGAAAAGAGGTGGAAAAGAGATGAGAAACTAACAAAATGCAATGATAATTAACATTGGCGAAACAATTAGGTGGTTGGATATGTTGTCAATTTCAATATATTCTCTATTTTCACTTATGAGCTCTTGTAAATTTTAAGATACTTCTTTATCTATTTATAGGGATTTCTATGAGTCGAATAATTTTTGATGAAAAATATTATAAATAAAGAAAATAATTTATTGCTTCACATTATATATGGCAAGTATACAAAGTCATACCAAAATTGCACATGCCTTATTAATGATACGTTTCTAAAATCGGGTCTGCCTTTAATGTTTATGAAATAATGCCTAAATTGGGTTCCTCGACAGACGCCTAATAATATTGATAAATAGACCACAATACCTTACCACGGTTTAAAGTGAATAAATCAGATTGTTTTGAATTTAAATTTATCACAATTTTAAACCATATTCTAATGAATTCAATATAAATTGTGAAAATTTAAATTTAAATCAAAATGAAATTAATTTCTCTTATGATTAGGTTTAAGTTTGCATTTATGATTAAGATTAGAGTTTAGTATTTAACATTTTTAAAATTAAACAAGGTGATGTAGTTATCATGGTGTAATTATCCTTGATTTTTTAGTAATATAGTTTTACTTGTATAAAAAAGATTATTAGATGTAGAAACAATAGCTTTATTACATATAATCAAATATATCTTTATAAGAAGACGGATTTTATGCTGAAATTGACTTCCAAAAAATCCTCATAATATACTTGAAACAATGTTCGAAACTATTAATTTTAATGTTAAAATTACATATGGTCGCGATTAAATTAAGTCGGTGGAAATTTACTAATATATTTTACCATTTTAAGCAATGTCAATAACAATATATGAAATGCTCATTTACAAATGTTGGCCCAAGCCCATGTGATTGGGCTTGCCTGGGCTCTGGCCCATTAGGCTAAAAAATCGTTTGATTTATGGGCTGACACGTGGCAGACATGTGTCGTGTCGTGTCATGTGACACGGTACGTGTCTGATATGCCAACGTGTCGTGTCACGTGACACGCATGTACATGCAAGCATACATGGCATACCATGTGGTAGCCACGTGCCATGCATGCACACGTAGCATGTCACATGGTAAAGCTACTGGGTATATAGAATAAAATTAATTTATTTAACAAAAAAACTTAATCTTGCCTCTACTACATATGAAAACACATCGGTTTCATTATTATTGGGTAAGAAAACACCAAATAGTAATTCAACAAGTTTTTGTAGCATAGATTAATAGAACATGTTTGTATTATTGAAAGTACCGACGATTACAATCATAGATCATCGTTCATTTTTACTTAATGTATATCATTATTTGCTATGAATGCATCTACAGGAGACCGTTCCGCTTTAGAATTAGTTTCTTTTGACAGCTCTTCACAAGAGCAAAGGTTATCAATGCATTGACATGTGTCAAGATCTTTGCATAGATTTGGATCACAGAAAGTTGAGCGTTCTAAGCAATTTTCCCTTGTGAAGCACGTATTGGGCCTCCCAATAGGTCCTCTTGCCTCCACTTCGATCCAAGAACCTGAACACCATAACATCGATTATTAGTATACAAATGCAACAAAAAAATAAATATAATTATCTAGGAGACTTCGAAGTAAAAACTCATTCTATAAATTACTAAGAACATTAACCACAAATTATAAAGTGTAAGTACAAAATAATTGCAAAAAATGAAAAACAAGTGGAAAAGAGATGAGAAACTAACAAGATGCAATGAGAATTATCATCAGCGAAACAATTAGGTGGTTGAGAGACATGTCTTCTTATGATTTGGTCGGATATAATGTCAATTTCAATATATTCTCTATTTTAACTTATGAGCTCTTGTAAATTTTAAGGTAATTTCCTTACCTATTTATAAGGATTTCTACTCGAATAATTTTTGGAAGAAAATAATTATAAGCAAGAAACTAATTTATTGCTTCATATTATATATGGCATGTACATAAAGTCATACCAAATTTGGGCATGCCTAATTAATAATAACATTCCAACATGGGGTATGCCATAATGCCTAATTAATGATAACATTCCAAAACGGAGTATGCCATTAATGTTTATTAAATAATGGCTAAATTGGGTTCCTGGAGAGACTAATAATATTGAGAAAAAGACCACAAGACCTTACAGCGGTTCAAAGCAAATCATATTATTTTGAATTTAATTTCATCAAAAGTTTAAACCATATTATGATGAATCGAATATAAAATATGAACATTAAAATTTGAATCAAAATAGAATTAGGGTATGTTTGGTTTGACTGATCAAATTCAGCTGTTGGCTGTCGGCTGTTACCTGATCAGCAGTCAGCTAGTCGTAATCAGTTGATAGCTAATATTCGATTTCCAAAGTGTGTGGTAAATTAGCACTCTTGCTTTTTAGTTGTGAAATTACATATAAGAGTAATTGACTAATAAATTTTATTCTATAATATATATTCAATAAAATTAACTCTCAATTTAATATTTAATATGGTACATATTATTTATCTCAATAGTTCCATCAATTAAAAATGTCCTTTTTTATTTAATATTTAATATATTACATATTATTTATTTCATGTTTCTGCTAATTAAAAATTGTCCCTTAATTTAATATTTAATATGGTACATATTATTTATCTCTGTAATCCCGTCAATTGAAAAAATGTTTTTTTTAATTTAATATTTAATGTATGATTTATTATTATTTCTATGCTTCCGTCAATTAAAAAGATATATCTCTTAATTTAATATTTACTATAATACATATTATTAAACAAGTATGCTTAATTATTTAAATCGAGGGTATGTTATAATTTAATATTGTGACAATTATTAATTAAATGCAACAGCTACAAATTATAGCTGTTGGCTGTTGGGAGTTATCAGCTATTTTTTATCTTCACCAAACACTTTAAAATCAGCTGATAAATATCTAACAGCCAACAACTAATTTTCATAAGTAAAACCAAACACCCACTTAGTTCCTCTGATAGTTATGTTAAAATATGGATTGATGATAACGGTTAGAGTTTAGCGTTTAACAATTTTTAAAAAATTAAACAATGTGACGTAGTTATCATGATGTAATTATTATTGTTTTTTTAGTAAACAGAGTTTTGCTTGTATAAAAAAAGCAATAGCTCTATTACATATACATATAAATATAAGGGAAAAAAAAGAAGAAGAAAAGAATGTATCTTTATAAGAACACGTGTTTCTATGCTAAAACCGACTTCTAAAAAATCCCCATAATATACTTGTAACAAAAGTTAAAAAAGTGATAACTTTAATGTTAAAATTACATACAGTACCGATTAAATTAAGTTGGGAAATGTTAATTTACCATTTTAAGCAATGTCAATAACAATTGTTTTCACTCATGACTTAGCTAATTGTAAGCTTTGAGGCAAAATCTATGCAATTGATCATTTACAAAATTAGAGAAATGAGATTAAATTGTGCCACCTCTTCTCCTTCGTCTTTGCCGTCTCGGCCTCTTCCTTATATTAATTAATTAATTTTATTTGTTTAAGGATATATAAGTCTGTACATTTAAAAAAAATTAGTCAATGATGTAAGCGACAAAACCAAGAATATAATAAAACTAAACATGAAGGACGTAAAAAACATATATCTAAAAAACTAGGAATGCGAGATATTAACAGTCCAATGATGAATTATCTGAGAGTAATTGTTGTATAGTTTTTCCATAATCCAAGTCCCCCGTGGGAACGCCTGTAATTTGTTATTTTTTTCTGTGTGTTTAGACGTGGAACATTTGATTGAGGACAACGAGAGTTGAAGAGACGATGGTGGTTCCATCGACGGCGACGGTGAGCGCGCCGGCGTCGTTGCACGTGGGAGACTTGCACCCAGATATTACCGAAGGCGAGCCCTTCAAAGCGATCACGGGGTTCAAGAGTCTGGCCTCCGGTCGCTTCCCTCTGTTACGGCTACGTCAACTTCATCTCACCTCAAGATGGTATAAACTTTTTTATTTTCATGATTATATAATTACGTAGCGACGATGGAACCATAGTTTAATTGATTTTATTTCTCTCTCTCTCTCTCTCTTTTCTCGTCGTCAAATGAATATGACAGCTCATCAATTGGCCAAGATGACATTAGTGTGGATGTTACCTTTCAAGTTTTCAACCCCTTTGCTTATAGGGGAATCAGAATTAGATATTTTGGGGTGAATTATAAGTTTATAAATTGAATTTAAATTTTTTAGATGATTTTGAATTTTATTTTTCTTCCAAACAAATTTTTTTGATTTTTGCAAGGAGTAACATCTGAACTATCGATCGGAACCATTATCATCCTACTAAGTGAATGTTAGTGATCATATTTGATATTAAAAGCTCTTTCTTAGCATTTTTGGATGTAACCATTTTATCATAATCACTTTTATCATGTAATAATTCCGTAAAACTATTTAATAATAATTGGGTAAATTATTTTATCATAATAAGACAAATTATTTTATTCTCCGAGACTATCTTGACACATATAAGATGTTCATGACCAAATTTAACCCCGATTATAAGATGTAAACATGTACAGTCTAATGTAATAATTGCCTATTCGTCATTACTAATATGATGGGTTCTTGTCCCTTTAGGTAATTTAAATTGGACAAAAGGTTGCTTCCTTTAATTTCGAAAGTACGTAGATCATTCAAGATTTAATAGCAGTCAATCCAAAATAATCTTACGAATTATTTATAAAATAAGAAATCTTTTAGAAACAAATCGATGTATTACACTGCATATGAATACAGACAGCAAGTCTTTTATAAAGGTTAAAAACACCAAACAACAATTCAACAAACTTCTATAGCGTAGATAGGGATATGTTTTTCTCTTTGTTTCGAGACCTTTATAGTATTCAAATTTTAGCAGTGCTATCGCTGAGCGATTCATTCGCAATGCACTCTTTTCCTACTATCGGGTTTTTTCTCGAACGAGCGAGTTTTACCGGAGTAGGTTTTTAATGAGGCCGGTGCAACTTGATCTTTTGAATCGGGGGAACACTATAGGTCGAATCTTGTTTTTCCTTCTGTTGTACTAGTTTTTCTTATTTCGTCTCCCAGGGTGCTCGGCTGTCTTTTTGTAGAGCCTGCAGACGTCCAGTATCATGTACCCCTACTCTTGATGTAACCGTATGTTGTGGTATCAATGAAATTCATACCTTTTCCCGAAAAAAAAAACTTCTATAGCGTAGATTAATAGAAAATGCCTTTATTATTGAAAGTCCCGACAGTTACTATCATAGGTCATCACTCTTTACACTTAATATATAGTATTATTTGCTACCGATGTATCGGTAGGAGCGCGTTCCGCTTTAGAAGTTGACACTTTTGACAACGATCTACAAGCGCAAAAGGTATTAATGCATCTACATAATCTACGAATTGGACAGAATCGTATATCACATTCGATCGAGCGATCTAAGCAATCTGTCTCTGTTAAGCATCTATTGATAGCCACAACAGGTCCTCTTGCTTCAACTTCTGTCCAAGTACCTAAACGCCATAAAATTGATATTTAATATAGAAATATAACAAAAAAAATAATTAACTATTGTAACTTTCGAAGCAAAAACTTGTTTTTATCATATACTAAAATATTAAACACAAATTATTAAATGCAAGTACAGATTTATATGCAAAAAATGAATAAGTGAAAAGAGATGAGAAACTAACGATGCGACCAGAATTAGCATCAACGAAACAGTTAGACAATTGAAAGTCATGTCTTCTTATGGTTGGTAGGATGTGAATTCAATTTCAATGTATTTTCTCTTTTCACTCTTATGGGCTCTTGTAAAGATACTTTTTAAACATATTTATAAGAACTCCCATCAGTCGAATAATTTTGGAAGAAAATATTATAAAGGAAAATAATCCATCGCTTCATACTATATATGGTATGTAGATGAAATCACGCCAAATTGACCTTGACTAAAATAATAACATTCCAAATTGGTATGTGATTGATTCTGTAATATTTTGTGATAATATCTCATCTGCAAACATTGGCCTCATCCGATGGCCCGTGTTAAATTCCTAACGATCTTGACTCACTGCCTTCAGTTTAGACCCAATTCAATCAATTAACCCTCAATTTAAATTGCGTACACTTTCTTCTAATTATAACTTGGTAAGTCAAGTGTGATTCTTATAGGAAAAAAATGTTCTTTCCATTAAGTTCAAGATACATTTACCCCTTATTTTCGTGACAACACAAATAATTCTTAACAATACTAATAAAAACAAAAATATGAATCCTTGAAGTACGTTTGAACGTTGAACAAGCAAAAGTTATTAAAATGAGGTAATTTTTGTTAACATATAAATAAGCTTACATAAATGGTTTGACTAAACAGAACCTTCCAAATATTGGATCTCCCAAATTTGGATTTGATATGCATACCATGTTTGCTATGATTAATTTCAATATATATTAAATTTAACAAAATTTAATCCAATATTTGAAATTGACTCTTTTTTAACTAATTTTATTTTTTTAAGTATAATAAAACTAATTAGTTTTATTATAAGTCTATGTCTATTTTTAAAAAACTAGTTAATGACGCAAGCGACAAAACCAAGAATATAATAAAACTATACACGAAGGACGTAAAAAAAGCTAGGGATGCGAGATGCGATAACAATCCAATGATGAATGATCTGAGAGTAATTGTTGTATACTGTTGGGAACGCGTGTAATTTGTCCGTTGGAAACAGTATGCCTTTTAACTTTGCTCGTCGTCAGGTGAATATGGCAGCTCATCAATTGGCCAAGATGACGACTACTGTGCTGAACCACCTTGCTTACAGGGGAATCAAAGTTAAATTTTTTGGGGTGAATTATAAATGTAGTCAATTGAATTTAAATTTTTGAGATTTTAGAGGACTTTGAGTTTTGTTCTCACCTCAAACAAAAAATTTTCATTTTTACAAAGGGTGAAGTTTGAACCTCCAATGAGATCTATTATCATTCTACTAAACTAGAGTTGATAATCATATTGATCTTAAAAGCTTTTTTTTTAGGATTTTTGGATGACTTAATGAATAACCATTTTATCATCGTCATTTTTATCCCATGTTAATTCCGTGAAACTATTTAATGATAATTGAGTGAACTATTTTGTGGACGAACTATTTTATTTTCCAAGACAATCGTGACACATTTAAAATGTTCAAGACCAAATTTAATTCTGATTATAAGATGTATAGCCTACGAATATGATCTAATAATTGACTCTTCGTCGTTACTAATATGATGGGTTGTTAACCCTTTAGGTAAATTTATCTTGGACAAAAGGTTGCTTCCTTTAATTTCGAAACTACGTAGACAATTAAAGATTTAAGAGCACGCAATCCCAAATAGTCTTATGATTTATTTTATAAAATAAGAAATCTTTTAGAATCAAATCGATGTATTATACTTACATATGAATACAGAGAGCAAGTCATTTATAAAAGTAAAAAAACACCAGATAATAATTCAACAAACTTCTATAGCATAGATTAATAGAAAATGCCTTTATTATTGAAAGAACCGACAGTTATAATCATAGGTCATCACTCTTTATTCTTAATATATATTATTATTTGCTACCGATGTATCGATAGGAAAGCGTTCCGCTTTAGAAGTTACACTTTTGACAACGATTAACATCTGCATTTGTTATAATAGCATCTACATAAGTTACGAATATAACAGAATTCTACAGAACATTCGATTGAGTGATCTAAGCAATCTGTCTGTGTTAAGCATCTATTAATAGTCACAACAGGCCCTCTTGCTTCAACTTCTGTCCAGGTACCTAAACGCCATAAAATCGATATTTAATATTGAAATATAACAAGAAAAAAATAATTAACTATTGTAACTTTCGAAGAAAAAATTTGTTTTTATCATATACTAAAAATATTATACATAAATTATTAAATACGAGCACAAAATAATATGCAAAAAATGAAAAAATAGAAAAGAGATGAGAAACTAACATGATACGACGAGGATTAGTATCAACGAAACAGTTACACAATTGAAAGCCATGTCTTCTTATGGTTGGTAAGATGTGAAATCAATTTCAATGTATTTTTTATT
The DNA here is from genome assembly GCA_012979155.1 of Hypericum perforatum. Lineage (NCBI taxonomy): Eukaryota > Viridiplantae > Streptophyta > Magnoliopsida > Malpighiales > Hypericaceae > Hypericum > Hypericum perforatum. The sequence continues at coordinate 23,417 of SOPF01025048.1, read as the reverse complement.
TTCACTCTAATGGGCTCTTGTAAAGATACTTTTTAAACCTATTTATAAGAACTCTCAGTAGTCGAATAATTTTGGAAGAAAATATTATAAAGAAAAATAATCCATCGCTTCATACTATATATGGTATGTAGATTTTTTTTTGGTCGAAAGGGGTGAGTGTCAAGCACTCATATATGGTATGTAGATGAAATCACACCAAATTGACCTTGCCTAAAATAATAACATTCCAAATTGGTATGTGATTGATTCTGTAATATTTTGTGATAATATCTCATCTGCAAACATTGGCCTCATCCGATGGCTCGTGTTAAATTCCTAACGATCTTGACTCACTTCCTTCAGTTTAGACCCAATTCAATCAATTCACCCTCAATTTAAATTACGTACACTTTCTTCTAATTATAACTTGGTAAGTCAAGTGTGATTCTT
>SOPF01025048.1:0-22978 GCA_012979155.1 Hypericum perforatum | reverse complement strand
TTCCAAATATTGGATCTCCCAAATTTGGATTTGATATGCATACCATTTTTGCTATGATTAATTTCAATATATATTAAATTTAACAAAATTTAATCCAATGTTTGAAATGACATTTTTTAACTTGTAACTCCTTTCAAAAAAAGATATTCTTGACTTTTGTAGATCCATATACTATATATGGTTTTGAAAATAATTCTTTGATTTTTTTTTTCTTATCAAACTTTTCATACCTACGTAAATTCATCTAACTTGTATTCACTTAAGAAGGTCTCATTGAGAATTTGATTTAGCGATATATGACATCATGATGTGACAAACATCTAAAATTTAATTTTTAATAGGTTTATCATGATGTTTAATTTATATTTAAAAAATTATTTCAATTTTACGAAAGAAATATTATCAGAACAAATTAGGTGTCGTTAAACAGTCTATATGGTGAATACCATTAAAATATCATGATGGAACAATATTCTAAAAGTTAATTAATCAATTTAATGACCTATTAAGTGATTAATTAATGAGATTACCATATCCAGATCACCCGCCATTAGAGAGTTATGTGTTCATCAATCAATTCACCATATCCAGATTACCATAATCCATCGTTTCAAACTATATATGGTATGAATATGAAACCAGTCAACCATACCAAATGGGCCATGCGTAAAATAATAACTGTCCAAATTGGTATGTAATTGATTGTAATATTTTATGATAATATCTCATCTGATGGTCCGTGTTAAATTCCTAACGATCCTGGCTCACTTCCTTCAATCAATTCACCCACTATTTAAATTGCGCACTTTTTTTTTCTAATTATAACTTAATAAGTCAAGTGTGATTTTTATAGAAAAAAATGGGTTCTTTCCATTAAGTTCAAGATACATTTTTCCCTTATTTTCGGGCCAATACAAATAATTCTTAACAATATACTTATAAGAAGAAAAACAAGAATTCTTAAAGTACTTTTGAACGTTGTAGAAGCAAGTTCTTAGAACGGGGTAACTCTTATTAATAAATAAATAAGCTTCCATATGGTTTGCTTAAATTGAACCTTCCAAATATTGGATCTCCCAAATTTGGATTTGATATGCATACCATGTTCGCTATGATTGATTTCAATATATAGTAAATTTAACTAAATGTAATCCAATATTTAAAATTGATTTTTTTTACTTTTAATTCCTTTCTAAAATAGATATTCTTGACTTTTGTAGATCCATATACTATATATGGTTTTGAAAATGATTCTTTGAATTTTTTTTTCTTGTCAAACTTTTCAGTTCATCTGACTTATGTTCAGATAAGAAGGTACCCGAAAATTTGGCTTAACGGTATATGACATTCATGATGTGACTAAGATTTAAAATTTAATTTTTGATAGGTTTATCATGATGTATAATTTATATTAAAAATTATTTCAATTTTATAAATGTTAAATAAAAATTATCAGAACAAATTAGGAGACGTTAAACAATCTTAGCTAAACGAACGGCCTCAACGACCAAAGCGCTCTCTCTCTCTCTCTCCATGCTAAATCCCCGCCTCCCTCTCTCTTCCCTCCAAACAACACGCGCCCCCTCACTCTCTTCTCTTTAATCCTCTCGTTAATCACACCCATTAATCCCCTCCCTTCCCTTCACCACGCTCTCTCACACACGAAAACCAATAAATAAATAAATAATCCCGAAACGCCACGAGTGCTCCTTCTAGAACTTTCCTCCTTCCTCTCGATCGTTTCCGTCAGTTAACCGCTCCCCGATAGTACTTTGCTTCGCTCCGATCCTCTACGGAATCGTAACGATAGAGACTAAAGATTTTTATAATTTTATTCGTGGAACATTTTGTTATAGACGTACGTTGATTGAGGACTATTAGTTGTAGAGACGATGGCGATTCCATCGACGGTGACGGCGACGGCGCCGGCGCCGTTGTACGTCGGAGACTTTCACCCGGATGTTACCGAAGGCCGGCTCTTCGACGCGTTCACGGAGTCTTGGCCTCCGTTCGCGTCTGTAGGGATTCCTCCTCAGGTCGCTCCCTCGGTTATGGCTACGTCAATTTTTTTTTTTTTAAAATACGTCAACTTTATCTCGCCTCAGGATGGTATTAACTGTTTATTCTTATAATAATGACCAAATAATAATTACGTAGCGCTGTGGATTTTACTTTTAACTTACGACGATGGCTCAAGTTTGTCGATTAATTTGTTTTGCTCCTTTTCTTTTGTTAAATCTTTAATGGAATAATTCGTTTTTCTCTAGGTTTCTTTGATATTCTTTACGTTGAATTTTATTCTTTCGTTTACGGTTGGATGATGAAAAGTCGAGATTCTTTTCCGAAACTTAAATTGAGATATTCTTGTGCAGACTAGCGAAGTGTTTTTCATCGCCTCAGGATTGTATACATTTTTTTTATTTTCATGATGATGATTGCATAATTATGTAGCGACGTGTTTTTTATTTACGACGATGAGGAAAGATTTTTAAATTAATCTTTTTTTTTTGTTTAATCTTTGATGGATTTGTTTTGTTCTTTATCTGTTTTTGTTTTCCCTGCTTTCCTTAATTCCTTTATTTCGGTGTACTCTTTTAACGATGTGTTTTTTTATTGGTCTTGTGATTGTAAAGCTCTGCTTTTGAATTGTAAAATTATTTATAGGAGTAATTGAATAATAAATATCATTTTTTAATATTTAATATAATTAGGAGTTATCTAAATCAATGATATATTGATAATTTAATAATATAACAGCTATCAGCTAAATGTAACAACTACAAATTCTGACTATTAGAAAAAATAATTTTTTGGTTTTCAACAACTACTTTTTTTAATTCACCAAACACTAAAAAATTACATATTAGATATCTATCAACCAACTAATGATCCCTAACAGCTAAACCCAATACTCCACTGAATGGGAGATTAATGAGGATTGCATGGTCGTAGCGTGATCCTAATGCAAGCAGGCGCGAGATCGACAATGTTTTTGTGAAGGTTTCTGTCCTTTTCGTTTGAGGGTGTTTATCTTGTTTGATCATTAGTATACAACATTGGTTAGTCATGGATTTATGTCTTTTTTATTTGCTGCAGAATTTAAGTGGGTCTAACAATGTAGGGCTGCATGAGATGTTTCTCAAGTTTGGCAATATCATCTCTTGCAAAGTAGCCACATCTGAGGATGGGAAGAGTTTGGTTTAGGTTTTATTCAGTTTGAATCAGAGGAGTCTGCCAATTCTGCTATTGAGGAACTCAATGGTTTCACTGCGGGCAACAAGAAAATGTGGGCGAAGGTCTTGCCTTTAACTTTTCTCGTCGTCAAATGAATATGGCAACTCATCGATTGGCCAATATGACGACTAGTGTGGATGTTACCTTTCAATTTTTCATCTTACCCACCTTGCTTATAGGTGAATCAAAATTAGATGTTTTGGGGTTAAATATAAGTTTATTCACTTGAATTTAAATTTTCGGGATTTTAGACGATTGAGTTTTATTTTTCTTCCAACAAAATTTTTCTATTTTTGCAAGGGATAAAGTTTGAACCATTGATGAGATCCATTATCTCCTACTAAGCCAGCGTGGATAATCAATCATATTTGATATTAAAGGCTCTTTTTTAGGATTTTTGGATGACTTAATGGATAATTCTTTTTTCCTGAATAATTCCATAAAACTATTTAATAATAATTGGGGTGAACTATTTTATCATAATAAGACAAAGTATTTTATTCTTCAAAATTATCTTGACAAATATAAAATGTCCATGACCAAATTTAACCCAGATTTATAAGATGTAGACATGTATACTTTAATGTAATAATTGACTCTTCGTCATTACTAATATGATGGGTTGTTATCTCTTTAGGTAAATTTAAATTGGACAAAAAGTTGCTTCCTTTAATTTTCGAAAGTACGTAGATTATTCAAGATTTAAGAGCACTAAATCCAAAATAGTCTTATGATTTATTTTATAAAATAAGAAATCTTTTAGAATCAAATCGATGTATTATACTTACATATGAATACAGTGAGCAAGTCATTTATAAAAGTAAAAATCAACAAATAATAATTCAACAAACTTCTATAGCATAGATTAATAGAAAATGCCTTTATTATTGAAAGAACCGACAGTTACAATCATATGTCATCACTCTTTATATTTAGTATCGATAGGAAAGCGTTCTGCTTTAGAGGTTGACACTTAGTTTTGACTACGATGAACAAGTGCAATAGGAATGATCGCATGAACATAATTTTTTAAGGGGGCACCATCTTTCATTACATGCAAGCCCGTGCTTCCAGCAATCATCCTTCGTTAAGCATCTATCAGCCACAATAGGTCCTCTTGCCTCAACTTCTGTCCAAGTACCTAAATACCATAAAATCGATTATTAATATAGGAATATAACAAAAAATATAATTAACTGTAGTATCTTTCGAAGAAAAAACTTGTTTATAAAATACTACCAACATTAAACACAAACTATCAAATGTAAGTACAAAATAATATGCAAAAAAAATGAAAAAGTAGAAAAGAGATGAGAAACTAACATGACGCAACGAGGATTAGCATCAACGAAACGGTTAGGCAATTGAAAGCCATGTCTTCTTATGAATGTTAGGATATGAATTCGATTTCAATGTATTTTCTATTTTCACTCTTATGAGCTCTTGTAAAGATACTTTTGAAACCTATTTATAAGAATTCCCATGAGTCGAATAGTTTTGGAAGAAAATATTATAAAGGAAAATAATCCATCGTTTCAAACTATATATGGTATGAATATGAAACCAGTCAACCACACCAAATGGGCCATGCCTAAAATAATAACTTTTCAAATTGGTATGTAATTGATTGTAATATTTTATGGTAATATCTCATCCGATGGCCCCTGTTAATTTTCTAACAATCATGGCTCACTTCCTTCAATCAATTCACCCACTATTTAAATTGCGTACTTTTTTTCTAATTATAACTTAATAAGTCAAGTGTGATTTTAATAGAAAAAATGGGTTCTTTCCATTAAGTTCAAGATACATTTTCCCCTTATTTTCGGGCTAATACAAATAATTCTTAACAATACTTATAAGAAGAAAAACAGGAATTCTTAAAGTACTTCTGAATGTTGTAGAAGCAAGTTCTTAAAATGAGGTAATTTTTATTAATAAATAAATAAGCTTCCATATGGTTTGCCTAAATTGAACCTTCAAAATATTGGATCTCCCAAATTTGGATTTGATATGCATACCATGTTCGCTATGATTGATTTCTCCCAACTTTGAATTTGATATGCATACCATGTTCGCTATGATTGATTTCAACTTGATCTCGCCTCTGGATGGTATTAACTGTTTATTCTTATAATAATGACTAAATAATAATTACGTAACGCTGTGGATTTTCCTTTTTAACTTACCAGTTACGACGATGGCCGAAATTTGTCGATTAATTTGTTTTGCTTCTTTTCTTTTGTCAAATCTTTAATAGATTTATTCGTTTTTGTCTAGGTTTCTTTGATTTTCTTTAGGTTGAATTTTATTCTTTCGTTTACGGTCGGATGATGAAAAGTTGAGATTTTTTTCCTAAACTTAAATTGTCTCTTCGTCATTACTAATACGATGGGTTGTTGTTTGTCCATTTAGGTAAATTTAAATTGAACAAAAGGTTGCTTCCTATAATTTTGAAATTACGTAGATCATTAAAGATTTAAGAGCACGCAATCCAAAATAGTCTTATGATTTATTTTATAAAATAAGAAATCTTTTAGAATCAAATCGATGTATTATACTTACATATGAATTCAGAGAGCAAGTCATTTATAAAAGTAAAACACCAGATAATAAAAAAACAAACCACTATAGCATAGATTAATATAAAATGCCTATATTATTGAAAGAACCGACAGTTACAATCATATGTCATCACTCTTTATACTTAATATATAGTATTATTTGCTACCGATGTATCGATACGAAAGCGTTCCGCTTTAGAGGTTGACACTTAGTTTTGACTACGATGAACAAGTGCAATAGCTACGATCGCATGAACATAATCTCTGAATGGGACAATATTGTATATCACATGCAAGCGAGTGCTTCCAGCAATCATCCTTTGTTAAGCATCTATCAGACACAATAGGTCCTCTTGCTTCAACTTCTGTCCAAGTACCTAAACACCATAAAATCGATTATTAATATAGAAATATAACAAAAAATATAATTAACTTTAGTACCTTTCGAAGCAAAAAACTTGTTTTTATCAAATACTAACAACATTAAACACAAATTATTAAATGTAAGTACAAAATAGTATGCAAAAAATAAAAAGTGGAAAAGAGATGAGAAACTAACATGACGCGACAAGGATTAGCATCAACGAAACAGTTAGGCAATTGCAAGCCATTTCTTTCTATGATTGGTAGGATATGAATTCAATTTCAATGTATTTTCTATTTTCACTCTTATGGGCTCTTGTAAAGATACTTTTGAAACCTATTTATAAGAATTTCCATGAGTCGAATAGTTTTGGAAGAAAATATTATAAAGGAAAATAATCCATCGTTTCAAACTATATATGGTATGAATATGAAACCAGTCAACCACACCAAATGGGCCATGCCTAAAATAATAACTTTTCAAATTGGTATGTAATTGATTGTAATATTTTATGATAATATCTCATCTGATGGCCCATGTTAAATTCCTAACCATCCTTGCTCACTTCCTTCAATCAATTCACCCACTATTTAAATTGCGTACTTTCGCCTGATTTCAACTTTCGCCTCAGGATGGTATTAACTGTTTATTCTTATAATAATGACTAATACTAATTACGTAACGTGTGGATTTTCCTTTAACTTACGAATTACGACGATGGCCGAAGTTTGTCGATTAATTTGTTTTGCTCCTTTTCTTTTGTTAAATCTTTAATAGATTTAATCGTTTTTGTCTAGGTTTCTTTGATTTTCTTTACGTTGAATTTTATTCTTTCGTTTACGGTTGGATGATGAAAAGTTGAGATTCTTTTCCTAAACTTAAATTGAGCAGATTAGCGAAGCGTTTTTCATCGCCTCAGGATTGTATACATTATTATATTTTCATGATTATGATTGCATGTTTATGTAGCGACGTGTTTTTTATTTGCGACGATGAGGAGAGATTTTTAATTAATCTATTTCTTTTGATAATCTTTGATGGATTTGTTTTTTTTTGTTCTGTTTCTGTTTTCGTTTTCCCTTGTTTCTTTGATTTCTTTAATTTAGTTTACTCTTTTAACGATGTGATTTTTTATTGGTCTTGTGGTTGTGCAGATGCTCAAGCTCTGGAGACAAAGAATCACACTCCACTGAATGGTAGACTGATGAGGATTGCCTGGTCGCACCGACACCGTGATCCTGGTGCAAGAAGGCGCGGGATCGGCCATGTGTTTGTGAAGGTTTCTGTCCTTTTTGTTTGAGGATGTTTATCTTGTTTGATCATTAATACACAACAATGGTTAGTCGTGGATTTATGTTTTTTTTAGCTGCTGCAAAATTTAAGTGAGTCGGTTGACAATGTAGGGCTGCACGAGATGTTTCTCAAGTTTGGCAATATCATATCTTGCAAAGTGGCCACATCTGAGGACGGGAAGAGTTTGGGTTATGGTTTTGTTCAGTTTGAATCAGAGGAATCTGCCAATTCTGCTATTGAGGTACTTTCACTGTGGGCAATAAGAAAATGTGGGTGAATGTCTTGCCTTTTAACTTTTCTGGTCGTCAAATGAATATGGCAACTCATCAATTGGTCAATATAACGATTAGTGTGGATGTTACCTTTCAATTTTTCATCTCAACCACCTTGCTTATAGGGGAATCAGAATTAGATTTTTTGGGGTTAAATATAAGTTTAGTCAATTGAATTAAAATTTTTGCGATTTTAGATGAATTTGTGCTTTATTTTTCTTCCAATAAAAAATTTTCCATTTTTGCAAGGGCTAAAGTTTGAACCATTGATGAGATTCACTATCATCCTACTAAGCCAAGCGTGGGTAATCATATTTGATATTAAAAGCTCTTTTTAGGATTTTTGGATGACTTAATAGATAACCATTTTATCATAATATTTTTTCGCGAAAAATTCCGTAAACTTATTTAAGAATAATTGGGTGAACTATTTTATCATAATAAGACAAATTATTTTATTCTCCAATACTATCTTGACACATATAAAATGTCCATGAACAAATTTAACCCCGATCATAAGATGTAGACATGTATACTCTAATGTAATAATTGACTCTTCGTCATTACTAATATGATGGGTTGCTATCCCTTTAGGTAAATTTAAATTGGACAAAAGGTTGCTTCTTTTAATTTTGAAAGTACGTAGATCATTCAAGATTAAGAGCACTCAATCCAAAATAGTCATGATTTATTTTATAAAATAAGAAATCTTTTAGAAATCGATGTATTATACTTACATATGAATGTAGAGAGCAAGTCATTTATAAAAGTGAAAAACACTAGATAATAATCCAACAAACTTCGATAGCACAGATTAATAGAAAATGTGTTTATTCATTGAAAGTACCGACAGTTACAATCATAGGTCATCACTTTATTCTTAATATATAGAATCATTTGCTACCGATGTATCGATAGGAAAACATTCCGCTTTAGAATTTGACACTTTTGACAACGATTAACATCTGCATAAGTTATGAACGCAGTGACAAAATCTAACAGGAAGGCGACAGAATGGTTCATCACATGCAATCGAATGTTCCCAACAATCTTTCCTTGTTGCGCATCTTTCGGTCACAATAACAGGTCCTCTTGCTCCAACTTCTGTCCAAGTACCTGAACACCATAAAATTGATTATTAATATAGAAATATAACAAAAAAAATATAATTAACTTTAGTACCTTTCCAAGCAAAAATTTGTTTTATCAAATACTAAAAACATTAAACACGTTATTAAATGTAAGTACAAAATAATATACAAAAAATAAAAAATGAAAAAGAGATGAGAAACTAACATGACGCGATGAGGATTACCATCAACGAAACAGTTAGGCAATTGAAAGCCATGTCTTCTTATGATTGGTAGGATATGAATTCAATTTCAATGTATTTTCTATTTTCACTCTTATGGACTATTGGTAAGATAATTTATCTTGTGTTTAGTTTGCGACCATCCCAAATAGTAGACCTGACCATTTGTCCAATTAGGTCGAACTCGAATCGAATTGGTTCGAATTCGAATTTATAAAATCTTAAACCGTATTTGATTCGTCTAAGGACGAATCGAATTCGAATTATTAATTATCGAATTATGGTCGAATTATAGTCGAATTCGATCGAATTCAAATTAGTTTGAATAAGTTTTGAAATTTTTTTGGAAAATAAATAAACTAAAGTCTGGGTTTACATTTAATATACAAAATTAAGTTGACTATGACTCAAAGTTTAGAGTGTAAGATTTTAAGGTTTAGGGTCTATGATTTGAAATTTATAGTTTTAAAGGTTTGAGATTTAAGGTTGTAAGGTTTAGAATTTGTGGTTTTAAGATTTTATGTTTGAGACTGTAAGGTTTAAATTTTGGGATTTAAGGTTTGTGGTTTAAGGAGTATAATGTTAAAAATATGTAGGGTTTGAGATTTGGGATTTAAAGGTTTAAGATTTAGGGTAAATTACATCTGGCTCCCTCTACTTTGAACAAATAGACGATTTCCCCCCTCTACTTCGAAAACTGATTAAAAACCCCTCTTAGTTTGGACAAATTATACGATTTTCCCCTCTTGCCGGAACCGGAGCAAATCTCCGGCGAGGAAGGACGGGAAATGTCAAAATTACCCTTATACTAAAAATAAAAAACCCCTCTCTCCTTCTTCTTCTTCCTCCTCTCCTTGTCATGGTTCGACTCTAACTTAGGTTTCCAGCAATAAAAAATCATAAGCCATTTTGAACACAAACACATGCTCCGATCGACCTCATCCAGCCTTGTGGCATCAGATTTTCGCTTCTTCGCCATCGGATAACAGCAACGTAAACTAAACACAAAAGCCCAACTCGGGGACCGAAAAAATATTAATCAACCCTAAACCCATCATCATAAAGCACCAAACTTTACTATAATCCGTCGCCCTCTTCACTACCCAGAACACGAAACACACAAAATCCCCACACCCAATCAAGATTTTTGACGAGATTACAAAACCCGATAGAGAAAAATCCAAAATAGAATTACTTTTTTCCAAGAAAAAGATGATCGAAATGCGTAAAGATTATCATGTAAAAGAAGAACAACCTTAGATAGAATCGAGAATACAAACAAATTGAGGCAGTTTCGATCAGATTTCAGAATCCATGTGACAGAAGGGATCCTCTTTCTGGGTGGGTACGTGGGTGAGGATTTGGTAATTTTAATTTAGGTTTTGCTTCTTCAGCCCTTTTCGCCGTTTCACTTCTGTTTCGCCTTTTTTACGTGTTGCGACGCTTTTCTTGTGGGTTAAATGAGAAGGCTTTGGAAGGTGTCTCCCTCAAGTCGCCGGACGTGAAGTACTTCAAGGTCAGGGATTCGTCGGTCGTGACCAATTGCAGATCCCGGTTGTTGGAAGTTGGGTAGGGTTTAAGATGGAGAAGATGTTCTCTATTTTAAGAGTATTATGATTTAAGAAATTGCAATTTATGTTCTTGGTTTTAAGAAATTGAAATTGATGTTCTCAATTTTCTTTGTTGGTTAAGTTAAACAGGGTTTTGTTTTTTTGAGTTGGTGTTCTTGGTTGAGGTTTTTTTGAGTTGGTGTTCTTGGTTGAGGTTTTTTTTAATATTGGGTGAGCTGGAGAAGATGAAGTGGTAAGAGAAAGAATTTTTTATATTATAGGGGTAATTTTGACATTTCCCGTCCCTTCTCGCCGGAGATTTGCTCCGATTCCGGCAAGAGGGGGGAAATCGTATAATTTGTCCAAACTAAGAGGGGTTTTTAATCAATTTTCGAAGTAGAGGAGGGAAATCGTCTATTTGTTCAAAGTAGAGGGGGCCAGATGTAATTTACCCTAAGATTTATGGTTTTAGAATTTAGGGTTTGAGGTTTTAAGTATTTAGTGTTTGAAATTTTAAGGTTTGGAGTCTCCTTTCCTTTTTCCTCCATTTTTTTTAATTTCACCCTCCTCTCCCCCCTCTTTTTCCCACGCAACCTCTCCCTCCATTTTTTTTATTTTTCCTCTCTCTTCCATTTTTTGAGTTTTTTAATATATATATATATATACACGAATTTAATACGAATTCAACTCGAATCGAATTCGAATTAAATTCTTCGGTTTGGCGAATTATAAAAATCATAAACCGTATTCAATTTGTCTCATAACGAATTCGAATCGAATTTTTGATAAATCGAATTGGTAACAAATCGAATCGAATTTTTGACGAATCGAATTATGTAAAATTGCGAATTGAATTCTAACAATGGTCGGATCTACCAAATAGCTAAACGAACGGCCTCAACCGCCAAAGAGCTCTCTCCTCACCCTCTCTCTTCCCTCCAAACAGCACGCGCCCCCTCACTCTCTCTCCTCTTTAAACCTCCCGTTAATCACACCCATTAATCCCCTCCCTTCCCTTCACCACGCTCTCTCGCACACGAAAACCAATAAATAAATAAATAATCGCGAAACGCCACGAGTGCTCCTTCTAGAACTTTCCTCCTTCCTCTCGATCGTTTCCGTCAGTTAACCGCCCCCCGATTAATACTTTGCTTCGCTCCGATCCTTTCCGGAATCGTAACGTCCATAATCCCAATCTTGTGAAAGAGACTAAAGATTTTGAATCTTTTAGTCGTGGAACATTTTGTTGTAGACGTACGTTGATTGAGGACTATATTAGTCGAAGAGACGATGGCGATTCCATCGACGGTGACGGCGACGGCGACGGCGCCGGCGTCGTTGTACGTCGGAGACTTGCACCCGGATATTACCGAAGGCCGGCTCTTCGACGCGTTCACGGAGTTCAAGAGTTTGGCCTCCGTTCGCGTCTGTAGGGATTCCTCCTCCGGTCGCTCCCTCGGTTACGGCTACGTCAACTTTATCTCGCCTCAGGATGGTATTAACTGTTTATTCTTATAGTAAGGACTAATAATAATTATGTAGCGTTGTGGATTTTACTTTTAACTTACGACGATGGCTGAAGTTTGTCGATTAATTTGTTTAGCTCTTTTTTCGTTAAATTTTTTATGGAATCATTCGTTTTTCTCTAGGTTTCTTTGATTTTCTTTACGTTGAATTTTATTCTTTCGTTTACGGTTGGATGATGAAAACTTGAGATTCTTTTCCGAAAATTAAATTGAGATATTCTTGTGCAGACTAGCGAAGTGTTTTTCATCGCCTCACGATTGAAGACATTGTTTTATTTTCATGATTATGATTGCATAATTATGTTGCGACGTGTTTTTTATTTGTGACGATGAAGAAAGATTTCTAGATTAATCTTTTCTTTTGTATAATCTTTGATGGATTTGTTTTGTTCTTTTCTGTTTTCGTTTTCCCCGGTTTCTTTGATTTCTTTAATTCGGTTTTACTCTTTTAACGTTGGGTTTATTTATTGGTCTTGTGGTTGTTCAGCTGCTCAAGCTCTGGAGACAAAGAATCACACTCCACTGAATGGGAGAGTGGTGAGGATTGCCTGGTCTCACCGTGATCCTGATGCAAGAAGGCGTGGGATCGGCAATGTGTTTGTGAAGGTTTATGTCTTTTTCATTTGAGGATGTTTATCTTGTTTGATCACTAGTACACAACATTGGTCAGTCGTGGATTTATGTTTTTTTTATCTGCTGCAGAATTTAAGCGAGTCGGTTGACAATGTAGGGCTGCACGAGATGTTTCTCAAGTTTGGCAATATCATATCTTGCAAAGTAGCCACATCTGAGGATGGGAAGAGTTTGGGTTATGGTTTTGTTCAGTTTGAATCTGAGGAGTCTGCCAATTCTGCTATTGAGGAACTCAATGGTTTCACTGTGGGCGACAAGAAAATGTGGGTGAATGTCTTGCCATTCTCTGCTGAAAACTCTTTTCCTGTTGGTCCGTTAACTTCTGTTTTTTATTGCAGATTTGTTGGCAACTTTGTTAAGAAGACTGATCGAGTTTCATCCACCCCTGATGTTAAACATACCAACTTGTATGTGAAAAATTTGGACTCGGATATCACTGAAGAACTTCTGAGGAAGAAGTTTTCTGAATTTGGGAAAATTGCCAGTTTACTAGTTGCCAGGGATGAGAACGGTGTTTCAAAAGGTTTTGGCTTTGTAAACTTTGAGAAACCTGAAGGTGCCAAATTAGCAATGGAAAAAATGAATGGACTAGATCTTGGTAGGTCTAACTCTTTAATGGGTTAGTTGCCAAAAAGCATTTGTACTATGATATTCCAATTTTCTATATTTATTTTCTATATCTGTGATTTTGTTGGTGACTTTTTGCGTTTCTGTTCTTACTAACTCATGCAGGAGAAAAGGCTCTTTACGTGGGGAGGGCACAGAAGAAAGCAGAACGTGAACAGCTTTTGCGTCGTCAATTTGAAGAGAAACGCAAGGAGCAAAGTCTGAAATTCAAGGTGATTCTAATACTATATTTCTTGTGTAATTGTTTGGTCCGAGCTTTATTTCGAGTTATCCAAAATAAATGAATTGGCTCAATTTCTGGCTGGTGGATATACAGAAAACCATTACTGATTTGCTGAAAACTTGCATAACTTCCATGTTTATGTGTTTCTAGATATTTACCTCATAGTTGTGACCTGTAACGCTGTTGGTGCAATATGATATTGACTTTATCATATTGAAGCCGGAAAGTGTTTTTAACTAGTCATTCTAGATGTACTTAGAAGGTTGTGAGATGACAAGTCAAAAAAGTATCTTTTATCGTCCTGCTTTTGCAGTACAATCGTATTCTTTTTTAAGCAATGAAATTAGTTTAACAATGAGATCTCAGGAACTCACATGCACTCCTTATAGGAAGATGAAATTCCTCGTTCATTTAATTACTTTGGACCCCTGAATGAATGGTTGTTGTAATATGGATGCATAAATGCAACCGCACGCAGATAAGTCTCTGCGCATATGAATATGCATGCATATGTGGGTATTACTTGTCTGTAACTTATTTGGTTTGAGTTTTGCAGGACTTGAATGTGTATGTGAAGAACATTGACGATGATGTTACTGAGGAAGAGTTAAGAGAATACTTCAGCCAATGCGGCACAATTACTTCAGCAAAAATTATGAGAGATGGTAAAGGAACCAGTAAAGGTTTTGGATTTGTTTGCTATTCCAATCCTGTTGAGTCGAACAAGGCTGTGATCTCTTTGCATGGTAATGCAAATGTTTTTCTTTGATCCCCATGTTTATTGTTTATTGTTTGTTTCATTGTTTCCTTGTATCTGCTTGAAATAAATTAACAGGGTTCTTTTCATTTAACAGGTTTAATGTTTCACGGAAAACCATTATATGTTGCCATTGCTCAAAGGAAGGAGGAGAGGCAAGCACATCTGCAGCTGCAATATGCACGTCAGGCGCTGTCGACTGGACATCCCACCATGACGCCCAGCGGCTATCCTCAAATCTACTACACACCGCCTCCTGGTGTTGTGTCGCAAGTTCCTCCACCACCAGGTATGATGTACCAAACTCTGGTTGCGAGGCCTGGGTGGAGGGGTACCGGCTATGGAACACCAACTCGTCCAACCTTTCAACCATCTCAACTTCCCATTGTAAGTACTTGAATCAGCATCACAAAAGAAAATATCCTTTTGACAAATTATTTCTTGTCTTCTGACATAAACATGATCAAAGGATGCTTTAACTCGAGCAATCTGTTTGCATCTTACAGATGCCTAATGCGCAAAGGCAGCACATGCAAGGCAGAGGATGGAGCAATGGGCACGTGCCTTCTCAGAATTGCAATCATTTTGCCTCCCATATTCAGCAGCCCAATCCATCTATTCCTTTCAAAGATTCAATCAATCAGGTTTGATTTGAAAAGTTGAAATGTTTTATAAGTTTCAATCGCTTAATTTTTTGTTTAATACTGGGATATTTGCCTGCATAATATTATGCAGCGAGCTGTGCAAGCTAAGAATGTGCCAAATGGTAGCTCACGTGGCCCCGGAATCTTGCCAGCTTCGTCCAACTGTATTGGAGTAGGTTCAGAGCGTTCTGACATGTTGAGTAGCAAGTTAGCTTCTGGAACTGGCGAGGAGCAGAAGCAGATACTAGGCGAGCTTCTCTATCCACTAGTCCAAAGGCACAAGGTAATAGCAGTCAGAGACCACATCTTTTGCAAATCTCATTTCTAAAACTGCAAGTTGGTACAATGTGATTTTTGCTATTGCGTGGAACTCGTCGTCAATAAACTAAACCTGTCATCGAATTACAGCCTGATCTCATGGGGAAGATCACGGGAATGCTTCTGGAGATGGACAACTCGGAACTTCTACTGCTGCTGGAGTCACCGGAGGCTCTAGCTGCGAAGGTGGAAGAAGCCGTTCAGGTGCTCAAGATTTGCCAGTCAAAAGTATCGAGACAGGAAGCTATCCATCCAAACTTCCTCTCAGCTGAGGTTGCAGTCATTTGAGCTGTATAGTGCGCAAAGGCTATAGGTCAACAGTTACTACCATCCGCTTGAAGACACTAATATTCAATTGTGTAGATCTAAAATCTGCATGAGAGTTGGAAAAGCTCTTGCATTGAGACAATAGCTTCCTTGTTCTTTTCTTCTTCTAGGCTCTGCATTCAAGTAGCAGTAGGCGGAATATCGCGTGAGCAACTTATCTTTAGTACTATCTCGAGTGGTTCATCTTGAGAATCTTCTTCATATAAAAGTACAATTTTAGAGTTGACACCAATTATATCATAATATAAAAATTGTGAATTTTTGATGTTCCTGTGTAGCTGTCCCTCTCTCTTCAGAAAACGATTATGTAGTTCTTATAAAATTAGTCTCAGACTTTTGCATCTTGGAACAAGTAAAGAATTGATTGTATATGTAGGTAGAGATATAAATCCGTTTTTCCCGTCGTACATTTACGCTCTTTCTTATTACGTTTTATTTGACCAATAAGTACTAGACTACAATCTCCAAAATTCCATTTGAATTCTGATATAAATTTTGGATTTTTATGTTTAATTATAGATAAAATGAAATCCTCATTTTTTTTTCAACCAAAAGCCTTAAAGACATGGATACTTCTTTCCTAGCAACGACACTTTTTAGGTTTCAGTAAATTTCTCTTGCAATGCCTTTCCCATCCAAAGAAAAGCAGCTTTTCTTTTTTTTGGTCGAAAAAGCAGCTTTTCTTTATTCACCACATACATGCATAAATCCAAGTTCCAACAGATTCTTCGGGGAAAAAAAAAATAAAACAAGCATCTGATCCCACCACCTTTCCCTTCAAATAGCTCAAAATTACGTCAGTTTTTTAAAGTCTTGTACTATTAAAACATAATACTAAGGAACTCCATGAGCTTTACTTGTTTATCATAGTATTTACTGTCCTTGTTACAGACAACTATTGCCATGACTCTTCTCTTTTCACTTTGCCTTAAGTGAATATTCACTTATCCAAAATGCTTCACTCTTTGCTTATTCAGAATCAGCACTAATTTCAGCCACAGTCTTGCCTTGTTCTAGTACCTGCATTATGTATTCCAGTTGTTGAACAACATCTTTCATGCCCGGCCGATCGCATTTCTTCTCTCTCAGACAAGCGAAGGCGAGCTCGGAGAAAAGATCGATGCTCGTTATCAGATTAGTTGATTGCTCTTCTCCGAGTAATCTCCGATCGACTACTTCCATCAGAGCACCTTTTCTCGCCCATTGATTGACGTAAGTGGCCAGATTGACATCGTCTTGATCCCGTGAGAAGTCAATGGCTTTCTGAGAAGTTAGAAGCTCAAGCAGGACGACCCCATAGCTGTAGACATCACTTTTGTCTGTCAACTGGTAGTTGCGATAGTACTCGGGATCCAAGTAGCCTAACGTTCCTTGAGCGCAGGTCGAGACGTGGCTTAGGCCCGGACGAGCAAGTCTAGACAGCCCAAAATCTGCAACTTTCACATTGAAAGCATCATCTAGTAGTATGTTTGTTGTCTTAACATCTCTATGGTAGATCGGAGTGGCAACTCCAGAATGCAAATAAGCCAATGCTTCACCGGTTTGTGCAGCTATCTTCAGCCTAGTTCTCCAGCTCAAGAAGGTGGAGAACTTGCCGTGCAAATGGTCGTGTAGTGTTCCGTTCGAAATGTATTCGTAGATCATCAACGTTTGATCGCCTTCTAAACAACAGCCGAGCAGCGTAACCAAGTTTTTGTGATTGACCTGAGAAAGAATTCCAACTTCGTTAAGCACTTGCTGGATGCTTTTAAGGTTGCCCACTTTGGCCATCTTAACAGCCACCACAGTTCCATCTTGAAGCTTGCCTTTGTAGACTTCCCCATAGCCACCACTACCTAAAAAATTATCTCTAGAGAAGTTTTTTGTTGCTTTCTTCACTTCTTTCAGAAGAACCATCTTTGCCGCCTTCTCTCCGTTGCTTGTTCTCAAAAACTCTCTTCTGGCCTCGGCGAGCTTCGCCCGGTTCGACCATTTACGAGACCATACAACAGTTGTAGCTGTTACTACAGCAAGACAGATAAAGGAGATTACCCCTAGCAAGATCTTTAAGCCAAGGGTGACTTCTCTTTTATTCTTGTTCCTCGAGCAACTTCCTTGAATGTGGTTCCATTGGTAACCCCTGTTGCAAATGCATCGGCGGAGCCCGTTTTCTCCAGCAGGTAAACACTTCGATGGTCCAGAACAGTCGAGTTGGCTTCCACATATCGCCTCTGGCGGCGGAGCCCATTGTATCTCGAGACCCTCTTCCCATTGACTCGCAGGCCTCGAAGGATCAATATGAAGGATGCTTCGGAACGCTTTACAACCCGAACTATGGAGTCTGATCTTGTAAGCTGAAGGCATCCCCCCTGCAACGAATGTGCAGCACGGGTTGAGACTACTAGCACATTGAACAGCTCGGCTGATCTCAACATGTCCGGAGCTCTCCAAGTAACGATGGCAAAGACTAGATGGTGTACAGTTGAGAGGCGAAACAAACAGGCGCGGCGAGCAGTTGAAGAGGAAGATTGTATTGGACGAACTGACATTGAAGGGCAGAGTCTGGTTTAGCCTCAGGCCCTCACTTAACATCATGTCATCGGTAACACACGTAGTGGAAACCCACGGTGATGGTTGCACCACAAAGCGGTGGATCGGAGCCATAATTTTGAGAACAAGGTACGAACTTCCGTTCATGGATTCAAAGTACAGTTTTTGAGAGCGAGAATCGCAACGAAGATGGTAATTCGGGTCACCACAGGCAGGGTTGGTACTCAAAGGGTAGGGAACTTCGATACTACCACAGCTCGGGCAACTCTTCTGTGATGCGCAATGGTTAATAAGGAACAGAAGCAGATGGATGAAGAAACTAAAAGCTAATTTTCTCAATCTTATAGCCATAGTGAGGGAAGAGCTTGCAAAGACCAATGCTTTGCTGATGCAAATAGAGTGGAGGCATATAAGGGCAGGCTAGCAAAATGGGAATAAAGTGGATGGATCATTCGGAAATGGTAAAAGTGGGATTCTACTTGGAAAAAATTCTACATCTTTTGGCATTTATTGGACTACTGGATTCCTCCTATGACATCTCCCTAGCACCTAGGGAAAGGAAAGGAACCTCTAGCCTCATCGAAAGGCTACTCCGATTTTCCTGGCTCTCATTGATTTGCTTCTTCCTCCACTAACATCCTGTTCAGAAAGGCATTATCATCAGAATGGGATTCCATAAAGTTTCTCTTTTTTGTGAAGGCTTCTTATCTTTAGGAAGAAAAACTTACGGTTGAGAATCGATTTGCAAATTGGAATCCACACAGCTTACAGTGGGAAAAATAGTACAATCAGAAGATAAACTGACAGCACCTTTGGTGAAGACTGTACATGCACTTGCCTATGATTTCCAAGGCATGAGCCATCTTCTCTCACCTTTGAGTTCAATTAGTTTTGGAACAGCAAAATGAAATTGTAGGTTTGCTTAAGAAGAAGTTCAACATCCAAATGCAGTGCAGAAGAAGTACATAGAAAGATGATTATCGAAACCATTGAATCTAATAGGACATTGTGTAGTTTGTAATGAGAATCAAATTTTATTTTTGAAAATAGCCATGATATTAGGAATCTTCACTTTGTAGGAGTATCTATCTAAAAAGAAAAAACATATGCCCCACAAAACACTATGCCTCTGTCGTCTCCACCTGTCAGAATTTGTATGCAAATGAAATGAAATGATCATAACAAAGAAAAAGCAAATAAACCCGGAAACTTATTACAGCTCTCCGGCTTTTGTGCTTAACAGCCTCAGCCAAATCGAACCTATAACTTCCATCAGCTTTAACCAAAACAAAGACTAAAAAGATAAAAACATTTACAGTCCAAAGCCAAATTGGTGCCCTCCTGATTGGTGGGCCCCAACGGATCTGCTTGTGGGGCTGTTATTTTGGGTTGATTATAACTTTCAGTTTTTGTGTTACCGTTAGTAAACTAATTTGAAAATCAGTTAGTTAGTTCTACAAGTGTGTTTCTTTTTTAAAGTTTGCTCTTCTTCTTTAAATTGGCGGGTACCGAAGAGAGAGAAAGGGAAGGGAAGGATGAGAGTCAATATCGTCCACTATTTACTCTCTTTTTAATAAACGAGGAGTCGAATTTCTCCCAAACCTTCTGTTAATCATCCAGAGTATTAGATATATCGGGGAAAGATAATTTTTAGGTCATCTAAATACACATTTTGCATCAAAAACAACATCACATTTTGTATCAAAAACAACATCACATGTAATATGGTCACGTGAGATCGGAAGAACATAACTGGAGAGAATATTTATATATCTTTTTACTTTCAGTGTTGTTTATTCCGAGAAAAATGTCAGATCTTATTTTAAAAAAATCTCATTTTATCAATTTATAAAATTTATTTCCAAAAAACATAGTTAAAAGTTTTAGATTTTTTATCACTCATATTAACTAGTGTTGAAAAGAGTGGACGTTGTCTAACTATTTTATTATGTAGTGTAATATCTCATGATTAAATAGATTATTTTGAATTCTAAAAAAATACGGATAATCAATTAACTAACAAGAATAATATATATATACTTGAAAAAAAATTGGAACAACAAACTTACCAAAAAGTTTTTAGATTTGGTTGTATCTCACAAATGAATTTTTGTATATAGCAAATTTTCAAACGAAAAAATAATTATAAATATTTACACGATTTAATTGTGTAAAATTCCAAATAATTTTGAAAATAAATGATGAAGTTACTTAAACTTAAAATTAATTTAAAATTTTAACATAAATTATTACAATTTCATAATATTCCACAGCACAAATTATTTATGTTCATTAAAACAACATTTGAATTATCATTTTACTGACATATATTTGCTTATTTTTTTCATTGCTTTAACCATAAAAATTAAAAACATATAACATAAAAAGAACTTTTGTGTACCTGTTCATTACTCTCTTTATCAGTTTTTTCTGTTATAAATTACAATAACCACATATTTTTTTCCTTCTGTTTCTGCCAAATACATTATGCAGTAGCACATAACCACGTTAGAGGAGACAAATGCTATTCCCCGGATTCTGCATACTGAAGAAATCCTCCAATGCTCTTCCTCCCACCCTCTAATTTCTCTTCTAAGTCCATCTTTGTCTTGCTCCCACTACCTCCTTCCACCCATCTCTTGATCTTGCTCAAGAACTTCTTCCTTTTCGGTACGCACCGCGGATTACCAATAACCTCCTCGCTTAGTTTCTGGTCAACGTGATCATCAGATGGTGAGCCCTCTACTTCATTTTCCTGCTCCAAATGGTCTCCAATGCTGTCCATCTGGTGCTGCTGCAGTTGTATCTGAATTCTCACCAGCTCGTACTTTACGCACGCATTGGTCCATCTCAGCCGGATATTCTCCGTAACCCCCGCGGCTTGTTCCTCGCGAAGTTGTTCTAGCTCGTCCACCAGCTCGTTGTGTTTGTACTCCCCCGTTCTCATTCGTCGTGCTTCAATCTGAACAAAGAGAATGCTTAAAAGTTAAAACCACCACGTATAACGAAGAGGGTTTCTTTCAAGTCCATTTGTCGATCCAACCCAAAACCTTAAGGTGATAGGTTGGTGGATTTTCAACACTTTTAAACCAACTCATCTCACATATTTTAACTGATGTAGGACAACACCCTCAACACAGCAAAAACAAAAAAAAATAGATAATAAACGCCTTAACATATCTTAAATGCAGGATTCAACACAAAACCTCTGCAGAGTTCAACTTCACTTGGAGATCAGAGATAACGGCCTGCAATTCCCTTGATTCGTCCTCCTTTCGGTCGATCACATTAGCTCTCTCCTCCAACTCTGCGCGGATCCTTCGAATCTCTTCTCTTGCAGCTTCAATCTCATAGTCCTTCTCTCTTATAACAAGAGACTGCTGGTTTGCCTTCCTCTGAAACTTCCTCACTTTCCTTCTCAATATCCCATTTTCCATCTTTAAAAACCCGAGCCGCTCCACAACTTTCAGACCCTCCAGGACCAACACCTCAAACATTTTCCTCTCCTCCACCATTGATGAGTCCTCCATGAGATTCTCTTCTATGTCTGATTCTGATCCTTCTTTTGAACCATCTTCACCCTCTTCGTGTGAGTTAAGATGGATCTCTAGAGAAGCCACCTCGGTTTCTGTAGGAAAAATCCTAGAAACCATGCATCGTCTTGTAATAATCCCTGCACAAATAAGACCTGCCACTGATAGAACCAGAGGTACGCCAGTCTTCAAGAACGCCGGCATTTCGGCCATTGAGCTTCTTCCCGAATTTCCGACATTAGACATTTCAATCAAATTAAATGATCATGTTCTTTGACACTATCTAAAATTAATATCAACAAGAGTTTTGTCTAAATTGAATGGACACACTAGAAGAAACTTGTGTATTAGTTATTGTCCGTAATACGACAACGAATACAAACGAAGTTTGTGTTGGGATTCTTTACCTTTCTTAAGTTGGTCGGAGATAATAATGTTCCGTTGCTTTTTGACCAATGTCTTGCAAAAGGCACGTTAAGCTAATTCCGTCACCTTCCTAACATTGGAATCTAATTCCTTCGTGGGTGGGAAATGGAACAACTTTTATGGAAAGGTTCCTTTCATTATGGGCTGAGAAGGCTACAATATTAGCTCACTTTCGAAGCCCACGGATCCTAGCCAAGCCCGTAGATTATATATAGTCCATGAGTTAGATTTGGGACTAATCCACGTGGACACACAGAATGCACAACAACGACAAATATTTTACATTTTTTAGATAAGTTAATTTATGTTTACCCAAAAAATATTCGTTAAAATAATAAATTGTTACACTTGATATTAGTTATATGGCATACAGATGTCTTTCCATATCAATCTCTTAGGAATATGAACTAAACAAAATTTTATCATTGAAATATTATAAATATCTAGGATCCTGGCGTAAGTATTTTAATTCCATTGCAGCCTCTCTGATTGTCCCCAATAATGGCCTCGACTTTACCGTTTTATTCAACCCCTAGGCGCATTGCTCTCTTATGGGGAGAAATTCCCAATAGAACTTAACCGTCTGATGATTTAGTAAAGACAAAAAAAGAGAGGAAAATTTCGTGAGTTGATTATATAATCGTTTGTTGTCTAAACCAGTGCATTAGTATACGTCAGGAGCTAAACCGGTGTATTACATGACTTTTAAACCTCAAATAATTACTTTTCTAGACTGAGATTTTGTGGGAGTCACTTCAAAATAAGAATAGGTTAATTATGGATGTTCTAAAATTTAGAGGTACTGAATTCATATTCCTCAAAGAGTACGATAAGCAATGTAGAATT